>JAOBSW010000413.1:0-177589 GCA_026214975.1 Gentiana macrophylla | reverse complement strand
CAAAGCGGAAGCGAATGGCCTTGTACAAGGAATCAAAAATCACACCGTTAAGTACTCTTTGGGTACAACAAAAAGTACGAAATTTTTTTTTTGTAATTCTCTGTGAAGTACTGATGTCATATCGACCAGAACGATAAATAATGCACGCCGGCGCAAACGGATAGCAAAACGGAGGCCAGAATGGCCTTTTACAAGGAATCGAAAATCACACCGTTAAGTACTCTATGGGTACAAAAAAGTACGTTTGTAATTCTCTTTGAAGTACTGATGTGATATCGACCAGAATGATAAATAAGGCACACCGGTGCAAATGGCAAGAAAAACGGAGGCCAGAATGGCCTTGTACAAAGAATCAAAAATCACACCATTAAGTACTCTATGGTTACAAAAAAAAGTATGGGAAAAAACGTTTGTAATTCTCTTTGAAGTACTGATGTGATATCGAACGATAAATGAGTCATATACTGGCGCAAATGGCAAGCAAAACGGAGGCCAGAATGGCCTTGTACAATGAATCAAAAATCACACCGTTACTACTCTATGTGTACAAAAAAAGTACGAAAAAAAAGGTTTGTAATTTTCAGAAAGGCCTTGTACAAGGAATCAAAAATCACACCGTTATGTACTCTATGGGTACAAAAAAAAAGTACGAAAAAATCGTTTGTACTTCTCTTTGAAGTACTGATGTGGTATCGACCAGAACAATAAATAAGGCACGCCGGCGCAAACGGCAAGCAAAACGGAAGCCAAAATGGCCCTGTACAAGGAATCAAAAATCACACCGTTAAGTACTCTATGGGTACAAAAAAAATTCGGAAAAAACCGTTTGTAATTCTCTTTGAAATACTGATGTGATATCGAACAGAACGAGAAATAAGGCACGCCGGTGCAAACGGCAAGCAAAACGGAGGCCAGAATGGCCTTTTACAAGGAATCCAAAATCACACCGTTAAGTACTCTATGGGTACAAAAAAAAGTACGAAAAAAATGTTTGTAATTATCTTTGAATTACTGATGTGATATCGACCAGAACGATAAATAATGCACGCCGGCACAAACGGCAAGCAAAACGGAGGCCAGAATGGCCTTGTACAAGGAATCAAAAATCACACCGTTATGTACTCTATGGGTACAAAAAAAGTATGAAAAAAAACGTTTGTACTTCTCTTTCAAGTACTGATGTGGTATCGACCAGAACGATAAATAAGGCAAGCCGGCTGAAACGGCATGCAAAACAGAAGCCAGAATGGCCTTGTACAAGGAATCAAAAATCACACCGTTAAGTACTCTAAGGGTACAAAAAAAGGAAAATAACGCTTGTAATTCTCTTTGAAATACTGATGTGATATCGAACGATAAATAAGTCATATACTGGCGCAAATGGCATGCAAAACGGAGGCCAGAATGGCCTTGTACAAGGAATCAAAAATTACACCGTTACACCTCTATGTGTACAAAAAAAAAGTACGAAAAAAAAGGTTTGTAATTTTCAGAATGGCCTTGTACAAGGAATCAAAAATCACACCGTTATGTACACTATGGGTACAAAAAAAAGTACGAAAAAAAACGTTTGTACTTCTTTTTGAGTACTGATGTGGTATCGACCAGAACAATAAATAAGGCACGTTGGCGCAAACGGCAAGCAAAACGGAAGCCAAAATGGCCTTGTACAAGGAATCAAAAATCACACCGTTAAGTCCTTTGTGGGTACAAACAAAAATTTGAAAAAAAAAGTTTGTAATTCTCTTTGTAGTACAGAAGTGGTATCGACCAGAACGATGAATTAGGCACGCCGGAGCAAACGGCAAGCAAAACGGAGGCCAGAATGGCTTTGTACAAGGAATTAAAAATCACACTGTTACTACTCTATGGGTACAAAAAAAGTACGAAAAAAAACATTTGTAATTATCTTTGAAATACTGTTGTGATATTGACCAGAACGATAATTAAGGCACGCTGGCGCAAACGGCAAGTAAAACGGAGGCCATAATGGCCATGTACATTGAATTAAAAATCATACCGTTAAGTACTCTATGGGTACAAAAAAAGTACGAAAAAAATGTTTGTAATTCTCTTTGAAGTACTGGAGTGATATCGACCAGAATGATAAATAAGGCACACCGGCGCAAACGGCATGCAAAACGGAGGCCAGAATGGCCTTGTACAAAGAATCAAAAATCACACCATTAAGTACTCTATGGTTACAAAAAAAAGTATGGAAAAAAACGTTTGTAATTCTCTTTGAAGTACCGATGTGATAAACGGCAAGGAAAACGGAGGCCAGAATGGCCTTGTACAAGGAATCAAAAATCACACCGTTACTACTCTACGTGTACAAAAAAAGTACGAAAAAAAAACGTTTGTCATTTTCAGAATGGCCTTGTACAAGGAATAAAAAATCACACCGTTATGACTCTATGGGTACAAAAAAAAAGTTCAAAAAAAACGTTTGTACGTCTCTTTGAAGTACTGATGTGGTATCGACCAAAACAATAAATAAGGCACGCCGGCAAACGGCAAGCAAAACGGAAGCCAAAATGGCCTTGTACAATGAATTAAAAATCACACCGTTAAGTACTTTATGGGTACAAAAAAAAATTCGAAAAAAAACGTTTGTAATTCTCTTTGTAGTACTGAAGTGGTATCGACCAGAACGATAAATTAGGCACGCCGGCGCAAACGGCAAGCAAAACGGAGGCCAGAATGGCTTTGTACAAGGAATTAAAAATAACACTGTTACTACTCTATGGGTACAAAAAAGTACGAAAAAAACGTTTGTAATTATCTTTGAAATACTGTTGTGATATTGACCAGAACGATAATTAAGGCACGCTGGCGCAAACGGCAAGTAAAACGGAGGCCATAATGGCCATGTACATTGAATCAAAAATCATACCGTTAAGTACTCTATGGGTAAAAAAAAAAGTACGAAAAAAAATGTTTGTAATTCTCTTTGAAGTACTGGAGTGATATCGACCAGAATCATAAATAAGGCACACCGGCGCAAACGGCAAGCAAAACGGAGGCCAGAATGGCCTTGTACAAAGAATCAAAAATCACACCATTAAGTACTCTATGGTTACAAAAAAAAGTATGGAAAAAAACGTTTGTAATTCTCTTTGAAGTACCAATGTGATATCGAAGGATAAATAAGTCATACTGGCGTAAACGGCAAGGAAAACGGAGGCCAGAATGGCCTTGTACAAGGAATCAAAAATCACACCGTTACTACTCTATGTGTACAAAAAAAGTACGAAAAAAAACGTTTGTCATTTTCAGAATGGCCTTGCACAAGGAATAAAAAATCACACCGTTATGACTCTATGGGTACAAAAAAAAAGTACAAAAAAAATGTTTGTACTTCTCTTTGAAGTACTGATGTGGTATCGACCAAAACAATAAATAAGGCACGCCGGCAAACGGCATGCAAAACGGAAGCCAAAATGGCCTTGTACAATGAATTAAAAATCACACCGTTAAGTACTTTATGGGTACAAAAAAAAATTCGAAAAAAAAACGTTTGTAATTCTCTTTGTAGTACTGAAGTGGTATCGACCATAACGATAAATTAGGCACGCCGGCGCAAACGGCAAGCAAAACGGAGGCCAGAATGGCTTTGTACAAGGAATTAAAAATAACACTGTTTCTACTCTATGGGTACAAAAAAAAGTACGAAAAAAAACGTTTGTAATTATCTTTGAAATACTGTTGTGATATTGACCAGAACGATAATTAAGGCACGCTGGCACAAACGGCAAGTAAAACGGAGGCCAGAATGGCCTTATACATGGAATCAAAAATCACACCGTTAAGTACTCTACTGGTACAACAAAAAGTATGAAAAAAATGTTTGTAATTCTCTTTGAAGTACTGATGTGATATCGACCAAAACGATAAATAATGCACGCCGGCGCAAATGGCAAGCAAAACGGAGGCCAGAATGGCGTTCTATAAGGAATCAAAAATAACACCGTTAAGTACTCTATGGGGTACAAAAAAATTTACCAAAAAAATGTTTGTAATTCTCTTTGAAATACTGATGTGATATCGAACAGAACGAGAAATAAGGCACGCCGGCGCAAACGACAATCAAAACGGAGGGCAGAATGGCTTTGTACCAGGAATCAAAAATCACACCGTTAAGTACTCTATGGGTACAAAAAAGACGAAAAAAAACGTTTGTAATTCTCTTTGAAGTACTGATGTGATATCGACCAGAACGATAAATAAGGCACGCCGGCGCAAACGGCAAGCAAAACGGAGGCAAGAATGGCCTTGTACAAGGAATAAAAAATCACCCCGTTAAGTACACAATGGGTACAAAAAAAGTACGAAAAAAGAATCAAAACGGCAAGCAAAACGGTGGCCAGAATGGTCTTGTACAAGGAATCAAAACTCATACCGTTAATTATTCTATGGATACAAACAAAAGTACGAAAAAAACGTTTGTAATTCTAATGTGATATATGATGAGCTTTATGATGAGGAGCCAGATCCATTAGCACCCATGAAGAAGAATGATCCATTGGTCATTAGAGATGGACCTTTGACAAGGCTCTAAAGGAAGAGAATGAGAGAAGCCTTGAATACCTTGGTGAGAGAAATCCATGAAGAGTTTGGGCAGGCCAAAAGGAGTGATGAAGCTTTAATATTATACATTCACTACGCTTTTGGGCTTAAGGAAAACGCTTAGTTTAATCAGTCTTTTTATTTCAGTTTTGTGTAAATAAAGGCTAGTTGGGCCTGAAGTGTGGTTTGGCGAAGCCCATCTAGTGGGAGGCGCATTTTTCATTTAGGCTTGTTTAGTTTTCATTAGTTTTCCGTCCCACATTGGAAGATGTGAACATTGAGTCAGTTTTTTTAGCCTATATAGGCCAGCACTATCTCTTTTATGAACAACATATATATTGAGTGAAATTATATTATTTGATTAAGCTTGTCTTAATTGTGCATGTTTATGTGTGAGATTCTCTTGGATTGAAGGATCGCCCCTTTGAGAACTTATCAGCGTAACCGAGCATTACGTTGTGGCGTTCCAACCGTAGTCTTAGATTAAGATACGGATCATAGCTCTCATTGGTTACAATTCAGTTTCTTCTTGGGGAAAACAAAGGATTTGATTCGTAAGGATCACATCAAATTCTCTTTGAAGCACTTATGTGATATCGACTAGAACGATAAATAAGGCACGCCGGCACAAACGGCAAGCAAAAGGGAGGCCATAATGGCTTTGTACAAGGTATCAAAAATCACACCGTTACTACTCTATGGGTACAAAAAAAAGTACAAAAAAAAATGTTTGTAATTCTCTTTGAAGTACAAATGTGATATCAACCATAACGATAAATAAATCACGCCGGCGCAAACGGCAAGCAAAACAGAGGCCAGAATGGCCTTGTACAAGAAATCAAAAATCACACCGTTACTACTCTATGGGTACAAAAAAACAAAGAAAAAACGTTGGTAATTCTCAGAATGGCCTTGTACAAGAAATCAAAAATCACACCGTTAAGTATTCTATGGGTACAAAAAAAAGTATGAAAAAAAACTTTTGAAATTCTCTTTGAAGTACTAATGTGGTACTGACCAGAACGAAAAATAAGGCACGCCGGTGCAAACGGCAAGCAAAACGGAGGCCAAAATGGCCTTGTACAAGGAATCAAATATCATACCGTTAAGTACTCTATGAGTACAAAAAAAGTATGAAAAAAAACGTTTGTAATTCTCTATGAAGTACTGATGTGATATCGAACAGAACGATAAATAAGGCACGCCGGCGCAAACGGCTAGCAAAACGGGGGCCAAAATGGCCTTGTACAAGGAATCAAAAATCACACCGTTAAGTACTCTATGGGTACAAAAAAAAGTACGAAAAAAACGTTTGTAATTCTCTTTGAAGTATTGATATGGTATCGGCCAGAATGATAAATAAGACACGCCGGCGCAAACGGCAAGCAAAACAGAGGCCAGAATGGCTGTCTACAAGTAATCAAAAAGCACACCGTTAAGTACTCTAAGGGTACAAAAAAAAGTACGAAAAAAACGTTGGTAATTCTCTTTGAAATACTGACATGGTATCGACCAGAACGATAAATAAGGCACGCCGGTGCAAACGGCAAGCAAAACGGAGACAGAATGGCCTTGTACAAGGAATCAAAAATCACACCGTTAAGTACTCTATGGGTACAAAAAAAAGTATGGAAAAACGTTTGTAATTCTCTTTGAAGTACTGATGTGGTATCGACCAGAACAATAAATAAGGCACGCCGGTGAAAACGGCAAGCAAAACGGAGGCCAGAATGGCCTTGTACAAGGAATCAAAAATCACAATGTTAAGTACTCAATGGGTACAAAAACAAGTACGAAAAAAAATGTTTGTAATTCTCTTTGAAGTACTGATGTGATATCGACCACAATGATAAATAAGGAACGCCCGCGCATATGGCAAGCAAAACGGAGGCCAGAATGGCCTTGTACAAGGAATCAAAACTCACACCATTAAGTACTCTATGGGTACAGAAAAAAGTATGAAAAAAACGTTTGTAATTCTCTATGAAGTACTGATGTGATATCGAACAGAACGATAAATAAGGCACGCCGGCGCAAACGGCTAGCAAAACGGGGGCCAAAATGGCCTTGTACAAGGAATCAAAAATCACACCATTAAGTACTCTATGGGAACAAAAAAAAGTAAGAAAAAAAATGTTTGTACTTCTCTTTGAAGAACTGATGTGGTATCGACCAGAACGATAAATAAGGCACGCCGGCCCAAACAGCAAGCACAACGGAGGCCGGAATGGCCTTGTACAAGGAATCAAAAATCACACCGTTACGTACTCTATGGGTACAAAAAAAGTATGAAAAAACGTTTGTAATTCTCTTTGAAGTACTGATTGTATATCGACCAAAACGATAAATAAGGAACGCTAGCGCAAACGGCAAGTAAAACGGAGGCTAGAATGGCCTTGTATAAGGAATCAAAAATCACACTGTTAAGTACTCTATGGGAACAAAAAAAGTACGAAAAAAACTTGTAATTCTCTTTGTAGTACTGATGAGGTAACGACCAGAACGATAAATAAGGCACGCCGGCGCAAACGGGAAGCAAAACGGAGGCCAGAATGGCCTTGTACAAACACCGTTAAGTACTCTATGGGTCCAAAAAAAAGTTCGAAAAATAACGTTTGTAATTCTCTTTGAAATACTGATGTGGTATTGACCAGAACGATAAATAAGGCACGCCGGTACAAACGGGAAGCAAAACGGAGGCCAGAATGGCCTTGTACAAGGAATCAAAAATCACACCGTTACTACTCTATGGGTACAAAAAAAGTACTGAAAAAAAATGTTTGTAATTCTCTTTGAAGTACTGATGTGATATTGACCAGAATGATAAATAAGGCACGCCGGCGCAAACGTCAAGCAAAACGGAATCCAGAATGGCCCTGTACAAGGAATCTAAAATCACACCGTTAAGTACTCTTTGGGTACAACAAAAAGTACGAAAAAAATGTTTGTAATTCTCTTTTTGAAGTACTGATGTGATATCGACCAGAACGATAAATAATGCACGCCGGCGCAAACGGCAAGCAAAACGGAGGCCAGAATGGCCTTTTACAAGGAATCGAAAATCACACCGTTAAGTACTCTATGGGTACAAAAAAAAGTACGAAAAAAAACGTTTGTAATTATCTTTGAAGTAATGATGTGATATCGACCAGAATGATAAATAAGGCACACCGGTGCAAACGGCAAGCAAAACGGAGGCCAGAATGGCCTTGTACAAAGAATCAAAAATCACACCATTAAGTACTCTATGGTTACAAAAAAAAGTACGGAAAAAAACGTTTGTAATTCTCTTTGAAGTACTGATGTGATATCGAACGATAAATAAGTCATATACTGGCGCAAACGGCAAGCAAAACGGAGGCCAGAATGGCCTTGTACAAGGAATCAAAAATCACACCGTTACTACTCTATGTGTACAAAAAAAAAGTACGAAAAAAAGGTTTGTAATTTTCAGAAAGGCCTTGTACAAAAATCAAAAATCACACCGTTATGTACTCTATGGGTACAAAAAAAAAGTATGAAAAAAACGTTTGTACTTCTCTTTGAAGTACTGATGTGGTATCGACCAAAACAATAAATAAGGCACGCCGGCGCAAACGGCTAGCAAAACGGAAGCCAAAATGGCCATGTACAAGGAATCAAAAATCACACTGTTAAGTACTCTATGGGTACAAAAAAAAATTCGGAAAAAATTGTTTGTAATTCTCTTTGAAATACTGATGTGATATCGAACAGAACGAGAAATAAGGCACGCCGGTGCAAACAGCAAGCAAAACGGCGGCCAGAATGGCCTTTTAAAAGGAATCCAAAATCACACCGTTAAGTACTCTATGGGTACAACAAAAAGTACAAAAAAAAATGTTTGTAATTATCTTTGAAGTATTGATGTGATATCGACCAGAACGATAAATAATGCACGCCGGCACAAACGGCAAGCAAAACGGAGGACAGAATGGCCTTGTACAAGGAATCAAAAATCACACCGTTATGTACTCTATGGGTACAAAAAAAAGTATGAAAAAAAACGTTTGTACTTCTCTTTCAAGTACTGATGTGGTATCGACCAGAACGATAAATATGGCAAGCCGGCGGAAACGGCATGCAAAACGGAAGCCAGAATGGCCTTGTACAAGGAATCAAAAATCACACCGTTAAGTACTCTAAGGGTACAAAAAAAAGGAAAAAAACGCTTGTAATTCTCTTTGAAATACTGATGTGATATCGAACGATAAATAAGTCATATACTGGCGCAAACGGCAAGCAAAACGGAGGCCAGAATGGCCTTGTACAAGGAATCAAAAATCACACCGTTACACCTCAATGTGTACAAAAAAAAAGTACGAAAAAAAAGGTTTGTAATTTTCAGAATGGCCTTGTACAAGGAATCATAAATCACACCATTATGTACTCTATGGGTACAAAAAAAAGTATGAAAAATAAACGTTTGTACTTCTTTGTGAGTACTGATGTGGTATCGACCAGAACAATAAATAAGGCACGCCGGCGCAAACGGCAAGCAAAACGGAAGCCAAAATGGCCTTGTACAAGGAATAAAAAATCACACCGTTAAGTCCTCTATGGGTACAAAAAAAAATTCGAAAAAAAGTTTGTAATTCTCTTTGTAGTACTGAAGTGGTATCGACCAGAAAGATAAATTAGGCACGCCGGCGCAAACGGCAAGCAAAACGGAGGCCAGAATGGCTTTGTATAAGGAATTAAAAATCACACTGTTACTACTCTAAGGGTACAAAAAAAGTACGAAAAAAAACGTTTGTAATTATCTTTGAAATACTGTTGTGATATTGACCAGAATGATTATTATGGCACGCTGGCGCAAACGGCCAGTAAAACGGAGGCCATAATGGCCATGTACATTGAATCAAAAATCACACCGTTAAGTACTCTATGGGTACAAAAAAAGTATGAAAAAACGTTTGTAATTCTCTTTGAAGTACTGAAGTGATATCGACCAGAATGATAAATAAGGCACGCCGGCGCAAACGGCAAGCAAAACGGAGGCCAGAATGGCCTTGTACAAAGAATCAAAAATCACACCATTAAGTACTCTATGGTTACAAAAAAAGTATGGAAAAAAACGTTTGTAATTCTCTTTGAAGTACCGATGTGATATCGAATGATAAATAAGTCATACTGGCGCAAACGGCAAGGAAAACGGAGGCCAGAATGGCCTTGTACAAGGAATCAAAAATCACACCGTTACTACTCTATGTGTACAAAAAAAGTACGAAAAAAAACGTTTGTCATTTACAGAATGGCCTTGTACAAGGAATAAAAAATCACACCGTTATGTACTCTATGGGTACAAAAAAAAAGTACAAAAAAAAACGTTTGTACTTCACTTTGAAGTACTGATGTGGTATCGACCAAAACAATAAATAAGGCACGCCGGCAAACGGCAAGCAAAACGGAAGCCAAAATGGCCTTGTACATTGAATCAAAAATCACACCGTTAAGTACTATATGGGTACAAAAATTTTTTTGAAAAAAAGCGTTTGTAATTCTCTTTGTAGTACTGAAGTGGTATCGACCAGAACGATAAATTAGGCACGCCGGCGCAAACGGCAAGCAAAACGGAGGCCAGATTGGCTTTGTACAAGGAATTAAAAATAACACTGTTACTACTCTATGGGTACAAAAAAAAGTACGAAAAAAAACGTTTGTAATTATCTTTGAAATACAGTTGTGATATTGACCAGAACGATAATTAAGGCACGCTGGTGCAAACGGCAAGTAAAAAAGAGGCCAGAATGGCCTTATACATGGAATCAAAAATCACACCGTTAAGTACTCTACTAGTACAACAAAAAGTATGAAAAAAATGTTTGTAATTCTCTTTGAAGTACTGATGTGATATCGACCAAAACGATAAATAATGCACGCCGGCGCAAATGGCAAGCAAAACGGAGGCCAGAATGGCGTTCTATATGGAATCAAAAATAACACCGTTAAGTACTCTATGGGGTAAAAAAATTTACCAAAAAAATGTTTGTAATTCTCTTTGAAATACTGATGTGATATCGAACAGAACGAGAAATAAGGCACGCCGGCGCAAACGACAATCAAAACGGAGGGCAGAATGGCCTTGTACCAGGAATCAAAAATCACACCGTTAAGTACTCTATGGGTACAAAAAAAAACGTAAAAAAACGTTTGTAATTCTCTTTGAAGTACTGATGTGATATCTACCAGAACGATAAATAAGGCACGCCGGCGCAAACGGCAAGCAAAACGGAGGCAAGAATGGCCTTGTACCAGGAATAAAAAATCACCCCGTTAAGTACACAATGGGTACAAAAAAAAGTATGAAAAAAGAATCAAAACGGCAAGCAAAACGGTGGCCAGAATGGTCTTGTACAAGGAATCAAAACTCATACCGTTAATTATTCTATGGAAACAAACAAAAGTACGAAAAAAACGTTTGTAATTCTGATGTGATATATGATGAGCTTTATGATGAGGAGCCAGATCCATTAGCACCCATGAAGAAGAATGATCCATTGGTCATTAGAGATGGACCTTTGACAAGGCTCTAAAGGAAGAGAATGAGAGAAGCCTTGAATACCTTGGTGAAAGAAATCCATGAAGAGTTTGGGCAGGCCAAAAGGAGTGATGAAGCTTTAATATTATACATTCACTACGCTTTTGGGCTTAAGGAAAACGCTTAGTTTAATCAGTCTTTTTATTTCAGTTTTGTGTAAATAAAGGCTAGTTGGGCCTGAAGTGTGGTTTGGCGAAGCCCATCTAGTGGGAGGAGCATTTTTCATTTAGGCTTGTTTAGTTTTCATTAGTTTTCCGTCCCACATTTAGGCTTGTCTTAATTGTGCATGTTTATGTGTGAGATTCTCTTGGATTGGAAGATCGCCCCATTGAGAACTTATCAGCGTAACCGAGCATTACGTTGTGGCGTTCCAACCGTAGTCTTAGATTAAGATACAGATCATAGCTCTCATTGGTTACAATTCAGTTTCTTCCTGGGCAAAACAAAGGATTTGATTCGTAAGGATCACATCAAATTCTCTTTGAAGTACTTATGTGATATCGACTAGAACGATAAATAAGGCACGCCGGCACAAACGGCAAGCAAAAGGGAGGCCATAATGGCTTTGTACAAGGTATCAAAAATCACACCGTTACTACTCTATGGGTACAAAAAAAAAAGTACGAAAAAAATGTTTGTAATTCTCTTTGAAGTACAAATGTGATATCAACCATAACGATAAATAAATCACGCCAGCGCAAACGGCAAGCAAAACGGAGGCCAGAATGGCCTTGTACAAGGAATAAAAAATCACACCGTTACTACTCTATGGGTACCAAAAAAACTATGAAAAAACGTTGGTAATTCTCAGAATGGCCTTGGTACAAGAAATCAAAAATCACACCGTCAAGTACTCTATGGGTACAAAAAAAAGGATGAAAAAAAACGTTTGAAATTCTCTTTGAAGTAATAATGTGGTATTGACCAGAACGAAAAATAAGGCACGCCGGTGCAAACGGCAAGCAAAACGGAGGCCAAAATGGCCTTGTACAAGGAGTCAAATATCATACCGTTAAGTACTCTATGAGTACAAAAAAAAGTATGAAAAAAAACGTTTGTAATTCTCTGCATGTAAATCTTGATGTGATATCGAACAGAACGATAAATAAGGCACGCCGGCGCAAACGGCTAGCAAAACGGGGGCCAAAATGGCCTTCTACAAGGAATCAAAAATCACACCATTAAGTACTCTATGGGTACAAAAAAAGTACGAAAAAACGTTTGTAATTCTCTTTGAAGTATTGATATGGTATCGGCCAGAATGATAAATAAGACACGCCGGCGCAAAGGGCAAGCAAAACAGAGGCCAGAATGGCCTTGTACAAAGAATAAAAAATTACACCATTAAGTACTCTATGGGTACAAAAAAAAGTATGGAAAAAACGTTTGTAATTCTCTTTGAAGTACTGATGTGGTATCGACCAGAAGGATAAATAGGGCACGCCGGTGAAAACGGCAAGCAAAACGGAGGCCAGAATGGCCTTGTACAAGGAATAGAAAATCACAATGTTAAGTACTCAATTGGTACAAAAACAAGTACGAAAAAAAACGTTTGTAATTCTCTTTGAAGTACTGATGTGATATCGACCACAATGATAAATAAGGAACGCCCACGCAAACGGCAAAGCAAAACGGAGGCCAGAATGGCCTTGTACAAGGAATCAAAACTCACACCGTTAAGTACTCTATGGGTACAGAAAAAAGTATGAAAAAAATGTTTGTAATTCTCTTTGATGTACTGATGTTGTATCGACCAGAACGATAAATAAGGCTTGCCGGCGCAAACGGGAAGCAAAACGGAGGCCAGAATGGCCTTGTACAAGGAATCAAAAATCACACCATTAAGTAATCTATGGGTACAAAAAAAAGTATGAAAAAAAATGTTTGTAATTATCTTTGAAGTACTGAAGTGGTATCGACCAGAATGATAAATAAGGCACGCCGGCGCAAAACGGCAAGTAAAACGGAGGCCAGAATGGCCTTGTACAATGAATCAAAAATCACACCGTTAAGTACTCAATGCGTACAAAAAAAAGAACGAAAAAAAATGTTTGTACGTTTGTAATTCACTTTGAAGTACTGATGTGGTATCTACCAGAACGAAAAATAAAGCCCGCCAGTGCAAACGGCAAGCAAAACTGAGGCCAGAATGCCCTTGTACAAGGAATCAAAAATCACACCGTTAAGTACTCTACGGGTACAAAAAAAAGTACGAAAAAAACGTTTGTAAATCTCTTTGTGGTATCGACCAGACGATAAATAAGGCACGCCGGAGCAAACGGCAAGCAATACGGAGGCCAGAATGGCCTTGTACAAGAAATCAAAAATCACACCGTAAAGTACTCTATGGGTACAAAAAAGTATGAAAAAAATGTTTGTAATTCTCTTTGAAATACTGATGTGATATCGACCAGAACGATAAATAAGGCACGCCGGCACAAACAGGAAGCAGAACGGAGGCCAGAATGGAATTGTACAAGGAATCAAAAATCACACGATTAAGTACTCTATGGGTATAAAAAAGTATGAAAAAAAACGTTTGTAATTCTCTTTGAAGTACTGATGTGATATCGACCAGAGCGATAAATTAGGCACGCCGGCACAAACGGCAAGCAAAATAGAGGCCAGAATGGCCGTGTACAAGTAATCAAAAAGCACACCGTTAAGTACTCTATTGGTAAAAAAAAAGTATGAAAAAAACGTTTGTAAATCTCTTTGAAGTACTGATGTGGTATCGACCAGAACGATAAATAAGGCACGCAGGCGCAAACGGCAAGCAAAACGGAGGCCAGAATGGCTTGTACAAGGAATCAAAAATCACACAGTTAAGTACTATATGGGTACAAAAAAAAGTATGAAAAAAACATTTGTAATTCTCTTTGAAGTACTGATGTTGTATCGACCAGAACGATAAATAAGGCACGCCGGAGCAAACGGCAAGCAATACGGAGGCCAGAATGGCCTTGTACAAGGAATCAAAAATTACACCGGTAAGTACACTATGGGTACAAAAAAAAGTACGAAAAAAACGTTTGTAATTCTCTTTGAAGTACTGATGTGATATCGACTAGAACGATAAATAAGGCACGCCGGCACAAACAGGAAGCAGAACGGAGGCCAGAAGGAATCAAAAATCCCACGATTAAGTACTTTATGGGTATAAAAAAAAGTATGAAAAAACGTTTGTAATTCTCTTTGAAGTACTAATGTGATTTCGACCAGAGCGATAAATAAGGCACACCGGCGCAAACGGCAAGCAAAACGGAGGCCAGAATGGCCTTGTACAAGGAATTAAAAATCGCACCGTTAAGTACTCTATAGGTACAAAAAAATACGAAAAAAATCGTTTGTAATTCTCTTTGAAGTACTGATGTGATATCGACCAGAACGATAAATAAGGCTCGCCGGCGCAAACGGAAAGCAAAACGGAGGCCAGAATGGCCTTGTACAAGGAATTAAAAATCACACCGTTAAGTACTTTATGGGTACAAAAAAAAGTAAGAAAAAAACGTTGGAAATTCTCTTTGAAGTACTGATGTGATATCGACCGAACGATAAATAAGGCACGCGGGTGCAAACGGCAAGTAAAACGGAGGCCAGAATGGCCTTGTATAAGGAATCAAAAATCACAATGTTAAGTACTATGTGTACAGAAAAAAGTATGAAAAAAAACGTTTGTAATTCTCTTTGAAGTACTGATGTGATATCGACCAGAATGATAAATAAGGAACGCCAGCGCAAACGGCAAGCAAAATAGAGGCCAGAATGGCCTTGTACAAGGAATCAAAAATCACACTGTTAAGTACTCTATGGGTACAGAAAAAAGTATGAAAAAAAATGTTTTTAATTCTCTTTGAAGTACTGATGTGATATCGACCGGAACGATAAATAAGGCACGCGGGCGCAAACGGCAAGTAAAACGGAGGCCAGAATGGCCTTGTACAAGGAATCAAAAATCACAATGTTAAGTACTCTATCGACTAGAATGATAAATAAGGCACGCCGGCACAAACAGGAAGCAGAACGGAGGCCAGAATGGAATTGTACAAGGAATCAAAAATCACACGATTAAGTACTCTATGGGTATAAAAGAAAGTATGAAAAAATGTTTGTAATTCTCTTTGAAGTACTGATGTGATATCGACCAGAGCGATAAATAAGGCACGCCGGTTCAAATGGCAAGCAAAACGGAGGCCAGATGGCCTTGTACATGGAATTAAAAATCACACCGTTAAGTAGTACTCTATAGGTACCAAAAAAAGAACGAAAAATATCGTTTGTAATTCTCTTTGAAGTACTGATGTGATATCGACCAGAACGATAAATAAGGCACGCCGGCGCAAACGGCAAGCAATACGGAGGCCAGAATGTCCTTGTACAAGGAATTAAAAATCACACTCTGTGGGTACAAAAAAAAGTACTGATGTGATATCGACCGGGATGATAAATAAGGCACGCAGGCGCAAACGGCAAGTAAAACGGAGGCCAGAATGGCCTTGTATAAGGAATAAAAAATCACACCGTTACTATTCTTTGGTACAAAAAAAAGTACAAAAAAACATTTCTAATTCTCTTTGAAAATCTGGATGTGATATCGATCGAGACGGTAAATAAGTCCTGCGGGCTCAAACGGCAAGCAAAACGGAGGCCATAATGGCCTTGTACAAGGAATCAAAAATCACACCGTTAAGTACTCTATGGGTACAAAAAAAAGTACGAAAAAAAACTTTTGTAATTCTCTTTGAAAATCTTGATGTGGTATCGACGAGCGATAAATAAGGCAAGCCGGCGCAAGCGGCAAGCAAGCGGAGGCGAGAATGGCCTTGTACGAGAATCTAAAATCACACCGTTAAGTACTCTATGGGTACAAAAAAAGTATGAAAAAAGCGTTTGTAATTCTCGATGAAGTACTGATGTGGTATCGACCAGAACGATAAATAAGGCACGCCGGCGCAAACGGCAAGCAAAACGGAGGCCAGAATGGCCTTGTACAAGGAATCAAAAATCACACCGTTAAGTACTATATGGGTACAAAAAAACGTACAATAAAAACATTTGTAATTTTCTTTGAAGTACTGATGTGGTATCGACCAGAACGATAAATAATGCACGCCGGCGCAAACGGCAAGCAAAACGGAGGCCAGAATGGCCTTGTACAAGGAATCAAAAATCACACCGTTAAGTACTCTATGAGTACAAAAAAATGTACGAAAAAAACGTTTGTAATTCTCTTTGAAGTACTGATGTGGTATCGACCACTACGATAAATAAGGCCGCTTGGTATAAACGGAAATCAAAGCGGAGGCGAATGGCCTTGTACAAGGAATCAAAAATCACACCATTAAGTACTCTATGGGTACAAAAGAGTCTGAAAAAAGCATTTGTAATTTTCTTTGAAATCTTGATGTGATATCGACGGAGCGATAAATAAGGCACGCCGGCACAAGCGGAAATGAAAACGGAGGCGGAATTGCCTTGTACAAGGAATCAAAAATCACACCGTTAAGTACTCTTTGGGTTCAAAAAAGTATGAAAAAAAAGCGTTTGTAATTCTCTTTGAAGTATTGATGTTATATCGACGAGCGATAAATAAGGCACGCCCGACGCAAAACGACAAAAGCAAAGCGGAGGCGAAATGGCCTTGTACAAGCAATCAAAAATCACACAGTTAAGTACTCTTTGGTTTCGATAAAAAACGTTTGTAATTCTCTTTGAAGTACTGATGTGATATCGACCAGAACGATAAATAAGGCACGCGAGCAAACAGCCAGGCCAAAGGAGGCGAGAATGACCTTGTACAAGGAATAAAAATCACACCGTTAAGTACTATATGGGTACCAAAAAAGTATGAAAAAATGCTTCTAATTCTCTCTTTGAAATAACGATGTGATATCGACCACAGCGATAAATAAATATCGACCACAACGATAAATAAGGCACGTGGGTGCAAGCGGCAGCAAAAGCAGACATCAAATGGCCTTGTACATGGAATCAAAAATCACACCGTTAAGTAATCGGTTGGTACAAAAAAGTATGAAAAAAAAGTTTGTAATTTTCTTTGAAATCTTGATGTGATATCGGCGAAAAGTAAAATAAGACACGTCGGTGCAAACAAAGATGCAAAAGCGGACACCGAATGGCCTTGTACAAGGAATCAAAAATCACAACGATAAGTAATCATTGGGTTTTAAAAAGTCCGAAAAAAGTTTTGTAATTCTCTTTGAAGTAACTATGTGATATCGACCGAGAAAGTTAAATAATACGAATCGGCGTAACGCGCCTTCAAAACGGACACCCGATGGCCTTGTACAAGGAATCAAAAATCACACCGTTAAGTACTCTATGGAGTGCGAGAAAAATGTACGTAATAAAAGGTTTGTAATTATCTTTAAAATAATGATGTGATATCGACGAGCGATAAATAAGGTGCGGCGGTACAAGCGGCGAGCAAAGCGGACACCGAATGTCCTTGTACAAGGAATAAAAAATCACACCGTTAAGTAATCGGTGGGTACAAAAAAAAGGAAAAAAAGTTTGTAATTATCTTTGATGTAACGATGTGATATCAACCACAGCGATAAATAGAGACGCGGCGGTGCAAGCGGTAGGCAAAGCGGACACTAGAATGGCCTTGTACAAGGAATAAAAAATCACACCGTTAAGTAATTATTGGGTATAAAAAACAATACGAAAAAAGGTTTGTAATTATCTTTGAAGTAACGATATGATATCGACCACAACGATAAATAAGGCACGGCGGTGCAAACGGCAAAGTAAACGGACATCCGAATGTCCTTGTACAAGGAAAAAAATCACACCGTTAAGTAATCGGTGGGTACAAAAAAATACGAAATTTTTTTGTAATTTTCTTTGAAGTACTAATCGATATCGACGAACGATAAATAAGGCACGCTTGGTATAAAAAACGGACACCGAATGGCCTTGTATAAGGAATCAAAAATCACACCGTTAAGTACTCTATCGGTACAAAAAAGTATGAAAAAAAACGTTGGTAATTTTCTTTGAAGTACTTATGTGATATCGACCAGAACGATAAATAAGGCACACCGGCAGAAAATGGACACCCAAATTGCCTTGTACTAGGAATCAAAAATCACACCGTTAAGTACTCTATGGGTACAAAAAAGTAAGAAAAAATGTTCGTAATTCTCATTGAAATCTTGATGTGATATCGACGAGCGATAAATAAGGCACGCCCGGTGCAAGCGGCAAAAAAAGCGGAGGCGAAATGGCCTTGTACAAGAATCAAAAATCACACCGTTAAGTACTCTACGGGTACAAAAAAATCTGAAAAAACATTTGTAATTTTCTTTGAAATCTTGATGTGATATCGACGAGCGATAAATAAGGAATGCCGCGCAAACGGCAAGCAAAACGGAGGCCAGAATGGCCTTGTACAAGGAATCAAAAATCACACCGTTAAGTACACTATAGGTACAAAAAAAAAGTATGAAAAAAAACTTTTGTAATTATCTTTGATTCTTGATGTGGTATCGACCGAGCGATAAATAAGGCACGCCGGAGCAAGCAACAAGCAAAATGGAGGCCAGAATGGCCTTGGACAAGGAATCAAAAATCACATCGTTAAGTACTCTATGGGTAAAAAAAAGTATGAAAAAAAAGCGTTTGTAATTCTCTTTGGAAATCTTGATGTGATATCGACGAACCATAAATAAGGCACACCGGCACAAACAGCAAGCAAAACGGAGGCCAGAATGGAATTTTACAAGGAATCAAAAATCACATCGTTAAGTACTCTGTGGGTACAAAAAAATTGCGAAAAAAAAATGTTTGTAATAATCTTTCAAGTACTGATGTGATATCGACCAGATCGATAAATAAGGCACGCCGGCACAAACGGCAAGCAAAACGGGGGCCATAATGGCCTTGTACAAGTGAGCAAAAATCACACCATTAAGTACACTATAGGTACAAAAAAGGTATGAAAAAAACGTTTGTAATTCTCTTTGAAGTACCGATGTGGTATCGACTAGAACGATAAATAGGGCACGCCGGCGCAAACGGCAAGCAAAACGAAGGCCAGAATGGCCTTGTACAAGGAATCAAAAATCACACCGTTAAGTACTCTATGGGTACAAAAAAGTATGAAAAAAACGTTTGTAATTCTCTTTGAAGTACCGATGTGATATCGACCAGAATGATAAATAAGGAACGCCAACATAAGCGGCCGAAGAAAGCGAGGCGAATGGCCTTGTACAAGGAATCAAAAATCACACCGTTAAGTACTCTATGGGTACAGAAAAAAGTATGAAAAAAAAAACGTTTGTAATACTCTTTGAAGTACTGATGTGATATCGATCGGAACGATAAATAAGGCACGCGCGCACAAACGTCAAGTAAAACGGAGGCCAGAATGGCCTTGTACAAGGAATCAAAAAATCACAATGTTAAGTACTCTATCGACTAGAACGATAAATAAGGCACGCCGGCACAAACAGGAAGCAGAACGGAGGCCAGAATGGAATTGTACAAGGAATCAAAAATGACACGATTAAGTACTCTATGGGTATAAAAAAAGTATGAAAAAAACGTTTGTAATTCTCTTTGAAGTACTGATGTGATATCGACCAGAGCGATAAATAAAGCACTCCGGCGCAAACGGCAAGCAAAACGGAGGCCAGATGGCCTTGTACATGGAATTAAAAATAACACAGTTAAGTAGTACTCTATAGGTACAAAAAAAAGTACGAAAAAAATCGTTTGTAATTCTCTTTGAAGTACTGATGTGATATCGACCAGAACGATAAATAAGGCACGCCGGCGCAAACGGCAAGCAAAACGGAGGCCAGAATGGCCTTGTACAATGAATTAAAAATCACACCGTTAAGTACTCTATGGGTACAAAAAAAAGTAAGAAAAAAACGTTGGTAATTCTCTTTGAAGTACTGATGTGATATCGACCGGGACGAATAAGGCACGCGGGCGCAAACGACAAGTAAAACGGAGGCCAAAATGGCCTTGTATAAGGAATCAAAAATCACACCGTTACTACTCTATGGTACAAAAAAAAGTACGAAAAAAATATTTGTAATTCTCTTTGAAGTACTGATGTGATATCGACCAGAACGGTAAATAAGTCCTGCGGGAGCAAACGGCAAGCAAAACGGAGGCCAGAATGGCCTTGTACAAGGAATAAAAAATCACACCGTTACTACTCTATGGGTACCAAAAAAAGTACGAAAAATCATTTGTAATTATCTATGAAGTACTGATGTGATAACGACCAGAACGATAAATAAGGCACGCCGGCGCAAACGACAAGAAAAACGGAGGCCAGAATGGCCTTGTACAAGGAATCAAAAATCACACCGTTAAGTACTCTATGGGTACAAAAAAAGTACGAAAAAAAACTTTTGTAATTCTCTTTGAAGTACTGATGTGGTATCGACCAGAACGATAAATAAGGCACGCCCGGCGCAAGCGGCAAGCAAAGCGGAGGCCAAAATGGCCTTGTATGCGAGGAATCAAAAATCACACCGTTAAGTACTCTATGGGTACAAAAAAAACTGAAAAAAGCGTTTGTAATTCTCATGAAATCTTGATGTGGTATCGACGACGAGCGATAAATAAGGCACGCCCGGCGCAAGCGGCAAGCAAAACGGAGGCGAAATGGCCTTGTACAAGGAATCAAAAATCACACCGTTAAGTACTATATGGGTACAAAAAAACATTTGTAATTTTCTTTGAAATCTTGAAGTGGTATCGACGAGCGATAAATAAGGCACGCCGGGCGCAAAGCGGCAAGCAAAGCGGAGGCGAAATGGCCTTGTACAAGGAATCAAAAATCACACCGTTAAGTACTCTATGAGTACAAAAAAAAGTACGAAAAAATGCGTTTGAAATTCTCTTTGAAGTATTGATGTGGTATCAACCACAACGATAAATAAGGCCCGCCGGCGCAAACGGAAATCAAAACGGAGGCCAGAATGGCCTTGTACAAGGAATCAAAAATCACACCGTTAAGTACTCTATGGGTACAAAAAAGAGTATGAAAAAAGCGTTTGTAATTTTCTTTGAAGTACTGATGTGATATCGACCAGAACGATAAATAAGGCACGCCGGCGCAAACGGAAATGAAAATGGAGGCCAGAATTGCCTTGTACAAGGAATCAAAAATCACACCGTTAAGTACTCTTTGGGTTCAAAAAAAAGTATGAAAAAAACGTTTGTAATTCTCTTTGAAGTATTGATGTTATATCGACCAGAACGATAAATAAGGCACGCCGACGCAAACGACAAGCAAAACGGAGGCCAGAATTGCCTTGTACAAGGAATCAAAAATCACACCGTTAAGTACTCTTTGGGTTCAAAAAAAAGTATGAAAAAAAACGTTTGTAATTCTCTTTGAAGTATTGATGTTATATCGACCGAGCGATAAATAAGGCACGCCCGGCGCAAACGACAAGGAAAACGGAGGCCAGAATGGCCTTGTACAAGGAATCAAAAATCACACCGTTAAGTACTCTTTGGGTTCAAAAAAAAGTACGAAAAAAAACGTTTGTAATTCTCTTTGAAGTACTCATGTGATATCAAACAGGATGATAAATAAGGCACGCCGGAGCAAACGGCAGGCCAAAGGGAGGCCAGAATGACCTTGTACAAGGAATAAAAAATCACACCGTTAAGTACTCTATGGGTACCAAAAAAAGTACGAAAAAAATGCTTAATTCTCTTTGAAGTAACGATCGATATCGACCACAACGATAAATAAGGCACGTGGGTGCAAGCGGCGAGCAAAACAGACATCCAAATGGCCTTGTACATGGAATCAAAAATCACACCGTTAAGTAATCGGTTGGTACAAAAATGTATGAAAAAAAGTTTGTAATTTTTCTTTGGAAATCTTGATGTGATATCGGCGAGAAAGTAAAATAAGACACGTCGGTGCAAGCGGCATGCAAAGCGGAGACCGAATGGCCTTGTACAAGGAATCAAAAATCACAACGATAAGTAATCATTGGGTTTTAAAAAGTCCGAAAAAAAAGGTTTGTAATTCTCTTTGAAGTAACTATGTGATATCGACCAGAAAGTTAAATAATACGAATCGGCGTAAACTCCTTGCGAAACGGACACCCGAATGGCCTTGTACAAGGAATCAAAAATCACACCGTTAAGTACTCTATGGGTACAGAAAAATGTACGTAATAAAAGGTTTGTAATTATCTTTAAAATAATGATGTGATATCGACCAGAACGATAAATAAGGTGCGGCGGTACAAGCGGCAGCAAAACGGACACCAGAATGTCTGCAAAAAATAATATTCGTTTTACTATGCTGCTATGCGCGTCGTAAGTACTTCCATAAACGATTCGCGTTTTCGGCGTGCATTTTGCACGTCATAAAATTTTACGACTTCCGAAATGCACGTCGTAAATTATTACGACATACAAAGCATACGTCATAAATCATTTCATCTCGAATATGAAAATATATGTGCATTGAATACCATAAACCTATATATTTGCGGTGCTTCCCAGCTTTGGTTCCAAACTTATATAATAATTATAAATAAACATAGACAATTCAAATGGGACATGTCAACTCAACCACATGAAAGCAGAAGATATGGAAACATCGACAACTTTGTCTCTTGGATTAAAATAAAGACTACATCGACACACATTCTAGTAGAACTTTTGGTACACAATGAATTCATAAAAGCAACAAAACCACAGAACATACTAGTAGATGTACTCTCTAAAGCAACATCAATGAGACATAAATGGAAAAAAAAACATTACAACTCTTTTGCTCGTTCTCCCAAAGCAAGCATAGAAAGAAAGGGTGTCCTAAACCTTATTGGCCAGCTATCAGATCATAGTAATGGGGCTGATCCTATCGCTTAGATGGTCTCTTATCGTCTGTCCTCTTCTTCATCAAGGTCATCTTCTTCGTCGTCTTCTGGCTCAAAATCACTGGCATCCTCGTCTAATTCATCATGAGGTATTGGTTTGATAAGGTACTTTGTCCCCAAGTCCTTCTACAATGGAAGATAATAACAACAAAGACAATTAATATTATAAGTACTCATCAATGTACATCAAGAAATGCTATGGGCAAAAGCGAGATCTAATATAGGCAAATTGAACATTAATTTGCAAAACCAACTAAACTCCAAAACTATGGCGAGAAACTTAACTTATTTCAAATGAAATAAGTAAACCTTAGGACTATAAGCTTCAAACATAATACGAGAATCAACGTTGACAAATAAGAATAACATTAGCAAAGCTCAAATTTAAACTCATCTTTTGAGCGAGGACACTATAGATCGTGGTATATAAACACTAAACACTTGCATGCAAAGGGCAAGTCTACACCATGCTTTCACCTATTAATTTTTACTTTGAGAGGAAGAACTAAAAGTGCTAAGGCAACTATACATATGCTTTACCTTGTGCTTTCATCTTCTAAGTACAAATGGAAGTAATGGCAAATTTACAAACTAAGCAGAAATTCAAACAAAAAGTGATTTACCTTGTGCTTTAATCTTCTAAAATCTGAATGGCATCGAGTGCTTAATGAAGCCGTTTATTATCAAAATATTTTCTTCCTCGAGATAGAAGGGTTTGCTTATATTAAGAATAGAATTAGTATATACAACAATAAGATGTATCACAAGAGAGAGAGAGAGACATAGAGAAATGCTAATATCAGTCATCAAACCAAATTAGCCCCTCATCTCATGAAATTCGAAACATAAAGCTCAATGAGAGCAGGGACAAAACTAGTTCAAATAATGCCACCCATGTTATTCCCCACACAAAAAAATGTTTCTTCCAAAATGTTAAACCAATGAGAAGTTAAGAAGTGCCCACGGCTCCTCAAGATTGTTCTGCGTAAAATGAAGATGTAAAATCAACAAAAAGACAAAGGTATTATATTCATATATAAATATGTATTGAAAACCCCAAAAACAGCCAGAATAAAAGAAAGAAAAGGCATTCTACACAGCCCCAACTCGTTAAACATCGGACGACCGGAAGAGAATATTGGCTAATAATTCATCCATTAATTATTAACTAATGTAGTTGTCAAAAATATTTGTTCATTTATATCGGATGTAGTTTCATTTCCAAAACAACATTTATTGTGCTTTCCCATTCTACCCTTATTTGTTTTATGGTGAGAGGTTAAAATGAAAAGCGCATTAATATGATTAAATATGATTTAGTATCGGACTTACTCCTTAATTTCCCACCCACAACAATAGATGGTTGGTCGACAACATGCTCCTTTACAACTGATCAAAGCACAAGAAATCGATTATACTAATGATGAAACAAATATAAAAATGAAGTAAAGGTGAAATTTTCCTATCGGATCCAAGATATATTCACTAATTGAAATGTTAACAAATATTCTAGCAAGAAATAATGAGACGAGAGAGAAAGGAAAGAATTGGGACACGTTAGGCATTGAGTTTCTAGACATGCCCAATGAAACGAGTTCAATCTTAGGTACTTGCTCATACATACCATTTCATCGACAAGTATTCTATTTATGCCATCTCATAAAGCAAGCCAGGCCTTGATTTAAACCAAACAAGCTAATAATCTCTCATTTTCCTTGAATACCTGCCATATATCAAATAAAGCACTACTAAACGAGACTTCAAATTTCCATTAATTGAGTATTTGCAAACATCTAAGCGCTAAACTAAACATTTTTGTAGATTATCACCTAGATAATACACTAGACATGAAATTAATAAATTCTGATGAATTATAGCCCATCTAAGGGCAACAAAACAGCCACAAACTATGAAAGTATCTAGTAATAATAGTGGTAATTTAAACAAAACTTACAGAAATGATTTTACGATACACCACATTTTCTGATGACATCTGTTGTGCGAGGAGTCTTGTGTACCCAGCACCAGAAATACCGTCTTCCCCATCTTTAAGACATTCTTCTACTTCTTCAGTAATCTTCGAAGCATGTCTACCCCTATTTATGAGTAAAACACACAAAATTAGTGTCCAGATAGTCTTGAAATGATACCCGATCTCACACACACACATGTTAAGCAGGAGTTTGAAAATGAAAGTAGCATAAGGGTATTTTTGTGTGAAATGAAACAAAGAAATAACAACCTTCACTTACTCATATAATTTCTTATCTTTTCCCAAGCCAAGAGCCATTCCAAAGTAGAGCCAAGACTTTTTGGACCTCCTGATACCTCAAGAGAACTAGGTTCAAACCTTTATTTAACAGCTAAAGGTGGCTTTGAAGTCCATCTTCAGCTCAAATTACTAAAAACTCCGCTCGAATGATTGATGTATAACATTTATATGATAAAAATTACGATATTTTATATATTTTATTAACTCTTTCTATATAAAATATAAGAAATTATAACGATAATCTTATGAAATATTAATAGTAATGAATAAATCTAAATACTATAAAAATCTAGTAAAAGTAATAAAAGCGATATAAATTTTGTACGGTTTAGTAACCGAGTGTCGTGTCGATTTACGTGGGTATTTTTGGTATTTTATTGCAGATTTTAGGTAAACCAAGACCCAGTGGCGACACTTTTTGAAGTAAAATCATATCTTTTGAAGGAAGTAAGGAAGTGCCACGAGATTTAAAGTTCAAGTGGATTAACGGTTCGTAGTACTATTATCGAATTTTATTCTCGGCGAACAAATGGCCCATCAAAAGGAATTTTATGAAGAAGAGTCCTTCATGGAAGTTATAGATCTCTTCAAGAGCTTTCCAACGCTTCTTGAATTATGTCATTTGGAGATCCAGAGCTGAAGTTATGATTTTATCAAGTTTCATATCAAGTTATGGAAAAAAAACTACCGGATCAATCCGGAATAACCTCGGATCGATCCGGCTGTCGATTGGAAACATAATGATGATCGGCATGTGATTACGAGAGAATAATCCGGTAGATAATATTTTTATTCCCGGATCGATCCGGCATCACCTCGGATCGATCCGGCCTGGAAAATTTGGCCTACAAATTCAGCTTCTTTACGAGGCGAAAGAGGGGTACCAATATATATATACTAGCTTATATATATCCTCTAATCTTTTAATTAGTAGTAGTAATGTATATATTAGTAGGCATTCTGCCATAAGTAATGTAGAAGTTGTAGTATCGTTGTAATGCTTGGACGGTTATCGGGAGTTCAATGTTGAAGAAGTTGTTGTAATTTCCGGAAGAATATGGCCTCTAAATCAGCAGTTGTAACCTGGTAAAATTCTAAAGTTTTATGTTCGTTGTTTTTATGTTTTTCGTTATAATGTTAATAGGCTAAATCTATAACTAGCCAAGATATGTAATTGAAATATTTCGATCTTTTTGGTAAAATGGATGATGACTATAATTAAAATTGATTAAAATTGAATTTGATGAATCTTTTTTCTACTTGAAATATAATGAAAATATTCATATTGACGTAATTAACCAAGATGAATCGCAACATATAACCTAACGATGAACTGACCAGAGAAGTTAGGATATGAGATAAAAGATAGAAAAACCGGAGGTAAAAATGGCCGTCTGAAAGCGTGACAACGGAATCTATTTCCTACCGAAGCGATTTGTCTTGGGAAAGATGAATCTTATTAAATTTGTGCTCAAGATCGTAATAATGTTAAAATCAGCGGTTTAATTGAAACTAACACCGGAAAGTTAAATCGATCCGCGACAACCGAGCCTTTTGAATAACATCGGCCGTCGACAAGCGAATAACCTCTTTTATCCGGGGTAGATTTGTACTCGGTACATGTTCGAAGTAACCGAGAGATTAGCATGGGGCGATTGTGGAGATTGAACTCGATGACAATTTGACATATGACAGATTTAAATGCGCTCGTGTGAGAGAAATTTGTTGAGGTGAGTGTGCCGTTTCACTTATTCAATTGGACCTAATAAAAGGAAGAAACGAGCACATCCATTAAGCTAAAAGATTGAATAATCCAATTACATATATCTTGGCTAGTTCTATAATAATTATTAGTATTTAATATATTGGTATCTATATATCTATATATATATATATATATATATATATATATATATATATATATATATATATATATAGTTTATTTATGTATTACTATATATATATTTATGTATTTATATATATTATGTTAGTTTAGTTTTAATTTATGTATTTATTTTCTGTTTATTAGTATATTAGTGACTCATATGATAAACCTGCGATTTAGATCAAGTTAATAATAGTTGTTTGGTGTTTAACCACACTTAAAAGAATTATCTTGTTTCCCTGAGGATTCGACACCTGACTCACCACACTAGCACTATAGTTTGACCCGATACACTATCGGTTAAGGACTGGAATAGCATTAGAAAAGGCCACGTCGACTTTACGGCGCCGTTGCGAGGAAGCGTCGCTAATTTTTTCTTTGTGTCTATGGTTACTACTTGTATCGACTCAAAATTCTCGAGAATAAGTCAACACTTTTTCTTATCTCATTTCTATTTTATTTTTCGTTGGTATCTACTTTCTTTTAGTTACCAATTTTCTTTTTTCACCAAAGTCGAGTATTTTCTATTTTTCGTTAGTTGATGACCAGAAGCGGTAAGGCCCCACTCACTCCTTATAAGCCTGGCATAAACACTTATGAAAGGAAGTTAAGAGTAGAGAGTAAACGTGGTCATACTAGTCAGGGAAATCCTGACGAATCATCTTCAAATAGATATATGAGAATGGCCGAAATCAGTGATGAAACACCTGAACAAGGGCTAGAACATGCTCAAGGGCATGGACAACACCCTGTTAACCCTAATAATAATCAAAATCCTAATAATAGGAATAATCAGAATCGGAACCAGAATAATCGTAATAACCCACCAAACCCGAGACCTATCTGTGATCAGACCATAAGAAGGAACCAGACTAATAATCCCATACTTTTACCAAATGAAGGAGCGAATAATTTCGAAATTAAATCTCATCTTTTTGGTTTAATTGACACAAGAGCCCAATTTCTAGGAGAGGATGATGAAGATCCACATCATCATCTCTATCTTTTTGAAGAACTGTGCAATACAGCCAAAAGTCAAGGTGCTCATAAGGAACTAACGAGGATGACTATGTTTCCTTTTTCTTTAAAAGGACGAGCCCAAGATTGGTTTATGTCTCTTCCATATCCTTCACTTACTAGTTGGGAGGATATTCAAACTAATTTACAAAACTATATTTCACTCCGGGACGAAATTTGGAATTAAAAGTCGAGGTTGCTAACTTTAGACAAGGATCTCGAAGAAACGCTTGGAATGCACTGGGAAAGATTTAAAAAATTGTTAAGAGCTGTCCCGACCATGGTTATTCCTTAGATATGCAAATTCAACTTTTCTGTCGTAAATTGCGAAAAGATTCACGTGCGGATGTAGATCATGCATGTGGTGGTTCTTTAATGATGAGTGAAGCACAAATAATTTACGATGCTATAGAAAAGATTTCCAAGAATAACAGAATGTGGGAAACTGGCTCTAGCACCATAAAAGTAGCTTTTGTGGGAGAATGTACATCTAATACAGAAGTTCTAGCACATTTCGAGAATTTGAGTAGGAAATTTGATGGCCTACAATCTAACAAAAACCAAAGTTCAGAAAATAGTACACCAACTAAATACTCAAATCAGGATAATATGCCATTAGGGATCGAAGAACCAAAAGGATACTCGAGAGAAGAGGTAAGTTTTCTTGACAGAGAGATAGAATTTGAACAATGCATATTCAAACTCGTTTAATGCTATTAGAAGAGACCACCCAACTTTTCGATGGTCTGAAAACCCTAGTAAGCAAGGACAACCGCCATATCCGATTCCATATAGGAATTCGTCTAATAATCAAGTTTATCGAGAGATACCTCTAATCGAAATTTACAATCATTACCCGAGATCCTATCCTCAACACACCACTCAAAGTATACCATAACTCAAAGTTCAACTCGACTGCGAGAAGGGGTTGAAAAATGGGAGAAACTAATGGAAAATATAATGGGTGTGGTGTCTACTCAAGCTAAAAATATGGAAACAATGATGACTTCTATTGGTACAGTCACTAAAGATATGAGTACAATAAAAACATCTATGAGTGGCCATGATACCGAGAATGAGAATGATAGAAGCCTCATTAAGGAATATGGAAGATCATTTGAGTAGGGAAGGTGAGCGTAAAAGCAGTAGACCACCGGAGAGGATTACCAAGTAACACTTGAAAGAAATCCGAGAGAGGTAAATGTAGAAGTTACTAGAAGTAGAAAACTCTGTGGTACTAATGGAGTAGAAAACTTGAAATAATGAAGTAGAAAATGATTTAGATGGTAAGAATGATGAAACTAAAGATGAACATGAATTCAGCGATGAGGAAGAAGAAATTATAGAGAATTTCTTGAAAGGAAATAGAAGTTTGAAACACGAGAATGAAGGTGAAAAATGGGTAAAAATCCTAGGATTTTGAAAGATCCCATGGATAAAGATTTAAGGACTTTATTCAAGGAACATGTTAGAATAGAAGATAATGAAAACAAGGATGAAAAACAAGAAGAACTGAAGGAATCTGAAGTAGAGATTGATTCAGGGAATGTTTTAAAAGAAAAAACTCAAGATCATGATACTTGGTGATCAAGTAATACTCAAAAGTTTAAGGAGAAAGGAAAGAAAATGACTTTTGGATCAAAGGTTATAGATTTAGAATCTTTACCTTACCCACCTAAAGATCAAATTAAAAGATTAAAAGCGATAAGAAGTATGCTCGTTTCCTTGATACTTTTCGTCATATTCATGTTAATATCCACATTATCGAAGCTCTAATTAGTATGCTGCTTATGGAAAGTTTAAAAGATATTCTATCAAACAAGAAAATATTAGAGGAATATGAGAATATATGCCTAAATGAAGAATGTTCTGCAGTTTTGCAGCATAAGTTACCACCTAAACTGAAAGATCCTGGAAGTTTTACCATCCCATGTGAAATTGGAGGATTTCTGTTTAAGAAGGTCTTATGTGATCTTGGAGCTAGTATAAATCTCATGTCTTATGAGGATTATAGAAAGCTAGGCATAAGGAAAGCTTACAAAGACTGAAATGACTCTGCAAATGGCAGATAGATCGATTAAATACCCTAAAGGAATTATTGAGGACGTATTGATTAAAGTAGACAAGTTCTATTTTCCAGTAGATTTTGTAGTTATGGAAATGGAAGAAGGATATTCAGCGCCACTTATCTTAGGTCTACCATTTCTAGCTCACAGGAAGAACTTTAATAGATGTCGAGAAAGGAGAGTTAATTACGAGAGTCAATGAAGATGAAGTTGCTTTCAATATTTTCAAAGCTATGAACCATCCATCTGGATCACGAGAATCATGTTCTTTTATAGAAGATATTCATTACATCTATGATGTTCAGTTACCAACTTTTGAAGACAGATTAGAAGAATGCTTAACTATGTCTATCTATAAGGAAGATGAGAAAGACACCGAAATGAAGGAGACAATCCTTTCTCTAGATAAAGGAAGTTTTAGTTTTAAACCATCATGGCATAAGTATTTGGAATTAGAACTAGAAGGACCAGTTCTTAAACCATCACTGGAAGATCCACCTAAGAATCTGGAATTGAAACCGTTACCTTTAAATCTGAAATATGCTTTTCTTGAAACTAATAATCTACTACCGGTTATTATTTCATCATCTTTATCTGAGCAACAAGAAGATCAATTACTTAGAATGTTGAAAAAGTATAAGAAAGCTTTTGGATGGATGGTTGCCGATATTCGAGGTATTAGCCCGAGATTTGCGTTCATAAGATAATTACGAAGGAAGATGCTAAACCTTGTATTCAACATAACGGCGCCTCAAACCAAATTTGCAGCTAATTGTTAAGAAAGAGGTTATTAAACTATTAGAAATGAGGATAATTTTTCCCATATCGGATAGTGAATGGGTAAGTCCAACTCAAGTGGTACCAAAGAAAGGAGGTTTCACGATGAAAGGAAAATGAAAAAATGAATGGATCCCGACAAGAGGGATTACCGGTTATCGAATGTGCATTGATTTTTGGAGGCGAGCGATCATACTAAGAAAGATCATCATCCACTTCCATTCATAGTGCAAATGTTGGAGCAGCTTAAGTGGACATAAGTATTCTTGTTTCTTAGATGGTTATTCGGGATATTTACTGAGATATTCATTCTTTGCGAGGAGATAGAGAAAAAACTACTTTCACTTGTCCTTATGGAACTTTTGCTTATAAAAGAATGCCGTTTGGTTTATGTAATGCACCAGCTACGTTTCAAAGGTGTATGATGGCTATATTTTCTGACATGGTTGAGAAATTCTTAGAAATTTTTATGGATGACTTTAGTGTTTACGGAGACTCATTTGATGTTTGTTTGTTACACTTAGAACAGAGTGTTACAACGCTGTGAAGATACCAATCTATTACTAAAACCGGAAAAATGTCATCAATGGTATCGGAAGGAATTGTTTTAGGTCATAGAATCTCTGAAAAGGTATTGAAGTTGATAAAGCTAAAGTCGAAGTAATTGAAAAATTACCTCCACCAGATTAATTTAAGAACTCTAAGAGGATTTCTCGGACATGCGAGTTTTATAGAAGATTCATTTGCAGATTTTTCAAAAATAGCAAAGCCTCTAAGTCATTTACTTGAAAAGGAAGTACCTTTTAACTTTGATAGTAGATGTATGGAAGCTTTTCGAGACCTAAAAGCGAGGATAACTCTTTGCCAGTGCTAGTAGCACCCAGTTGGGTTGCCGTTTGAGATTATGTGTGATGCAATTGATTTGGTGTAGGAGGCTGTTTTAGGTCAAAGATATAACAAAATTCTCAAAGCTATTTACTATGCATCTCACACATTAAACACTGCTCAACTAAATTATGCAACTACAGAAAAAGAACTGCTGGCTGTGATTTTTGCCTTAGATAAGTTTAGATCGTATATCGTTGGATCTAAGGTTATTATCTTTACAGACCATTCAGCCCTGAAGTATTTACTAAGTAAGAAAGATGCTAAACCACGTCTTCTTAGATGGATTCTCTTACTTCAAGAATTTGATGTTGAAATTAAAGATAAAAAAGGAAGTGAAAATGTAGTAGCAGATCATCTAAGTAGAATGGAAAATGATGAAGAAATGGGAAATGAAATTAAAGATTCATTCCCTGATGAACAACTATTTAGAATAGATAATCTTTCAACCATGCAGTTATTAAAGAATAGAATTCCTTCTAAGGAAATGTCACCTTGGTTTGGAGATATCATTAATTACTTAACCTGTGATTATATTCCGTCTCATTGGACTTGGCAACAGAAAAAGAAGTTCTTTTATGACTTAAAATTTTATTATTGGGAGGAACCAGACCTTTTCCGTAAGTGTTCAGATGGGATAATCAGAAAATGTGTGCCTGATAATGAAATTTTAAGTGTTTTATCGTTTTGTCATGATCGTGAGGCAGGAGGTCATCATGGAGGATGGAAAACTGCTTTTAAAGTTTTACAATGTGGTTTTTATTGGCCTACACTATATAGAGATGCATATAAATATGCGAAATCTTGTGAATCATGCCAAAAATGGGGAAATATATCGAAGAAACATGAAATGCCTCTTCAAACAATTTTAGAATATGAGTTATTTGATGTTTGGGGTATAGATTTCATGGGAACTTTTCCTATATCTTTTGGAAAAAGATTTATTCTTGTAATGGTAGATTATGTTTCAAAATGGGTAGAAGCTGAAGCTCTTCCAACTAATGATACCAAAGTTGTCATACGATTCCTTAAAAAGAATATATTTACTAGGTATGGCATTCCGAGGGCTATCATTAGTGATAGAGGGTCACATTTTTGCAATAGACCATTTACTAAGATAGTTGAAAAATATGGAGTAACACATAAGTTAGGAACGCCCTATCATCTGCAAACAAGTGGTCAGGTAGAGGTGTCTAATAGAGAAATTAAAAGAATTATAGAAAAGACAGTGGACTCAAATCGTAAAAACTGGGCAGTTAAATTAGATGATGCATTATGGGCGTACAGAACAGCCTTTAAAACACCAATTGGTTGTTCTCCCTACAAACTAGTTTTTGGTAAATCTTGTCATCTCCCAGTTGAATTAGAACACCGGGCCTTTTGGGCTATTAGATTTTTGAATTTCGATCCTAAGGCTATCGGTGATAATAGATTACTTCAGTTAACAGAACTAGAAGAATTTCGTCTTGATGCTTATGAAAACGCTCGAATATACAAGGAACGCACGAAATCCTTTCACGATAAGAGAATCTATAGTCGTGAGTTCCATGTAGGTGATCGAGTGTTATTGTACAATTCACGTTTAAAGTTATTTCCAGGTAAGCTTAAATCAAGATGGACAGGTCCATTTAAAGTAACAAGGGTTTACAAATCTGGAGCTGTTGAACTAACTAATGGAAATACAACCTTTATAGCCAATAGCCACAGGGTAAAGCTGTTTGTGGAAGGTGAAGGGATCTCATTGAAAAATGAAGTAATGTTGCTAAACGATCCGCCGCCAAAACTAAAAGCGAAACCAAATCACCGAATACCAGTGCTATCTATCTTTACTTACTTTACATGTTTTATATGTTTGAACTACTTTCGCTCTTTTACGGATAGACATAAAAGAAGCTGGATGTCTTTTTTAGATAGAATAGGAGTTTTTATTTTACTTTTGAAGTTAGGCCTTGATAAAGATGTCGCGTTTAAAATAGAAGCTTTAGTTCTTGAGAAAAACAAGCAATTGTTGAGAGAGATCAGATTGAAAGAAGTATGTAATGGAAAATCGAGAAGTTCGATAAAGAGAAGAGCAAAGTTTTTAATGCGATGCAGAATCAGTGGAAAAAGTGAGCATGGTGGGAAATGTGGAGAAAGCACAACCAAATCTCAGGATGAGTGTTTGAATGTTGTTAAGAAGGGAACGATTAGGTGGTTATCCGAAAATCCCGATGGAGATCAAAGAGATATTTCGAACGCCTCATTTCTCAAGGTTAGGTTGATAGAACGTTATATCAGAACTCTGGAAGATTTAGAAATAGAGGAATTAGGACCCCTATAAGTTTTATAATATTTAAAAGATTTTATATAACTTTTGAAAATTTTATATATAGGATCTTTATGAAATTATTTAAAAGTTTTATAAAATTTTTATAAAAGGTTTTATTTAAAAATTAGCAGAAATATTATTAAGGTTTTATAAAGATTTTATTAAGTTTTATTAAGTTTAAATAAAAAAAATAAAAAAATAAAAATAAAAATTGGTCGGATCGATCCGACATAACCCCGGATCGATCCGGGAACTAAAAACCTAAAAAGAACGGGTTCTTCCCTTCTTCTTCCTCTTCCACTTTTTTTCTGAATAAACAGCCGCCCCTCCCAATTTCCCCCTCGATTTTTTTTTCTTCAAAATCATCACTAAAAATCACTCTCACACCACCCCAATCCTTATACTCTTCTCATTTTCCTCTCCTCTCTTCAATTTTTCATTTTTATTGGAGAAATTTTCAAGAAAAGCTTCAATTTTCACTCCGGTGATATTCATCTTTTCCGGCCAACTCTTCAACCTTTTAAGCACTATAAGGTAACATTGTAGTCATTTATTTTTTTTGTTAATTTCGTTTTTTATGCAACTTTTTATTTGATTTCAACTGTTTTGTTACTCATTTGTGTTGTGTTGTGTTGTTTGTTTTGTTGTTTTGTGTTGTTTTGTTATTGTGTCACTATAGTAGAATGGCCGAATCATCAAAAGCCACTAAAAAACGTAAGCCACATATCCCTACCCAAATCCCAGTCATAGAGACAAGGCCTTTAACAGAGGAAGAATTGGCCGTTAGTTTTGATAGAACCGCGTCTAGAGCAGCTAAAAATGCCTTAAAGAATAAATTTGGAAAGTGTTTAGTTGCAATAGAGAGGGTTTAGATTTCAAGGATTTGGGAAGGGAAGTGAAGGAAATTTTGAAAGCGACATGGCTATTGAGTTAGCTTGATTTAAGGGAAGGTGAAGTTAACACAACCTTAGTAGCTGAATTTTATTCTCTGGTTGCAACTCATAATGCAACAGAGAATGGTGAGTTAACTTCGGTAAACCTAAGAACCAGGACAGTGCCGTTTAGTCCTCAGATTATAAATGCTATATATGGTATCCCTGATATACCAGAGAATGAGGATTATTATACGGTATGGAATCTAGATGAGCCTGCAGATTTTGACCATATAGTCTCAACACCCCAGCACGAGTTAGATCCCATAGCTATATGGCATGAAAATAGGTTTTCTTATGGAAAATGTATAAGGGATATGAGAGCTATTAAACGTTTTATCAGTTCGACTCTTTACCCTTCTCATCATTTGACATCTTTTGGTAAAGAGGATTTGTGTATTGCTTGGGCTATGGTCAATGATATACCTGTGGATGTAGGGAAGGTAATGTATAAACGGGCCAAGGAATTTGTCTCAATCATAAACCAGCGATCCATGCCTTTTCCTTGTTTTATTTCTTCCTTGTGTCGCCAGATAGGTGTTCCTGAGCTCCCAAATGATAATTGTTAAGGGTATTTTTATACGGTTCTTAACGTTATATTTGATAATGATTTCCTCCGTATTTGTATAATTTGCATAGAAAACGAGTGTTTAAATGATTTATTAAGCAAGTAAGATTTTGATTAGTTTATTCGCAAAATGAGGTTGTGTACGTGTTTTGGTTATGGTTTTATGAGTATTTGGATTGTGTTACGTTTTGCGATGTCTTAATGTGATGTAGATACATGTTGGAGGCTAAATTGATGATCAAATGATGATATAATTCGAGCTAAATCGAGATAGAGATGAGAAAAGAAGGATAAAGATGGAAGAAGGAAGAGATAATGATCAAGAGATCGAGTTCCAGCATCGATGAACGAGCGTCCACGGTCCGTCCATGGAGGACGGGCGTTTGCTCAACCGAACGAGCGTTCAGAGGTGCGATTTACATTCAGAGAGTTCAGACGCGTTCTGAACGAGCGTTCAACCTCCGTCCAAGGCACCTCAAACGAGCGTCCAAAGAAACGGACGGGCGTCCTTAAACCGACCTAGCAGCAGCCGACTTATTTCTCTATAAATAGCTACGTTTTTCTCACACAAAAGGATACAATTCGAACCCTAAATTCCTAGGGGCGGCTAAGGCTGCAGTTTCTTACATCTTTTCCTTCACTTTTATGCAAATTAGATCTAGGTTAGTTTAGGTTACTTCTTATGCTGTTTTTATACATTCTTTGAGTTCTTTGAGGATGTTCGAGAGGCTAAAACCTCCATCAAACGAGAGTTGTGAAGCCATCAACGTGAATTGATCTGTTTATCTCGGTTATTATTGTGAGTATTTATTTATGGTTGTTTCTTATTCATGCTTTACTCATGTTTTTAGTGCATTATATCGGAAGATTGCATGTTTTCGATTGTGTTTATGCTTGATGGGAGTCATGTTAAACCTTTAGATCACCATGAATAGGAATAGTCTCTGAATCTATAATAACGGAAGTTAATAGGTTCGATCACTAGGTTAAACATAAAAGTTGACATCTTTGGTCTTTTAAACGCGTTAATCTAGCATTGGAAGATACTAGGTTAATAGATGAAATACCTAAGGAATTAGGATTTCATGTTAAGAGAAGATGAATCACAACCTAAGTAAATACCACGTAAAATTGAGATAGGAGATCAATGCATGTTGATAGGTGGATCAATCCTCGTTTGTCTTTTATAAATTTGATTTACAATCCTCATAGCTTAGTTTAGATTAGTTAATCTACTTTCCTGCACTTTTAGTTTATCTTTATCGCTTCAATCTCTCCTAGCATTGGATTAATCTCCTCTGTCTAGTTATTTTCTGCGCATTTGTTTAGTTAGTTATTCGTTAGGTTAGTAATCGTGGCAATAGTTAGTTAAAAACAAAAGCTAGGTTAACATTCGCCTAGTTCCCGTAAGATCGACCCGGCATTAGCCTCCATACTACGATCCTTGCACTTGAGGTTAACCGGTTTTATTACTTGTTTATTTTGTATTAATAAAATCCGTGACAAGTTTTTGGCGCCGTTGCCGGGGAGCCGGACGGTTGCCTAGTTTTTGTTTTTGTTTTTGTTTTTTTTGTTTTTTTTTATAGTTAATTTGTAGAATTTATTTTATTTGTTTGCGTTCATAATTAGTTAGTTAGTAGTTAGATTAGTTGTTAGAAATCGATCCTCGTAGTAAATCTTTCCTTTTTGAAATTAAGTTAGATAATTAGTTTGATACTCTGCTTTTCGTTCTTTCGTCTCGATTGATCCGGACGGACGTCCATATCACCGAACGCTCGTCCAAATCAAGTCTGCTCTATTCATTATCTATCGCTTCTCACGAGCAGCGTCCGATTTAGTCTCAACGCCCGCCCGTCGATTCTTCCTCAGGAAGACGCCCGTCCAGATTAATTGGGCGCCCCGTGCATCTCTGTCTCGCCATCGATTTTTTTTTTTTTATTTTTATTTCAATTAGGTTTTCTGTTTTTAGTAGGTAAGTGTCGTAGGTAGGTTTCTTAGGTTGAATCATCCGACTCCACACCTTTCACGATCAAATTTTAGGAAAAAAGTGGTCGCTTTTAGCACTTGATAGTATTTTGGCCATAACTTTGGCTCGAGTGTCGGATTGGCGCGGGACCCCAATTCGAAAGCTCGTTCGACGCCGACGACGCGGGCAGACCGCCGGAGGCCGTCCGACACCGTTTTCGAGGTCAAAATCCACTGTTTTCCCTTCCATTTTGGGCTCGAAGATTTCAACACGTTTTTAGTGTTTCTGTTTTCTGCTTTTAAATTTTTCGTGAGTTAAGTTTCGTAGTTTTTGATTCCTCTAGGTTTAGTTATCCTTTCCCTCTATCTATCCGATCCGTCCTTTCGTCACTTTCTATCCTTTCTTGCTCAACACCTTGAGTTGGTGTTCGGTTTATGCAAACTCGTAGTCATAAGGGACCACTAATCTATTCCCTCGACCCGAAGCGGACCATAGTCCGACCCAATAGGCGGAGACTTCGTTTGACGAAGGAAACGCTCTAGATCAAAATTTGAGCAATATCTTTCAGAGAAATCGAAAGAATAGTAATAATGGCGCGGGAAGATAGACGGACGTTGGCCGACTATGCCATGCCCGGTGCAAATACCATCAACCCGGCTATCGTCATGCCTACCATTCTCGCTCCAAACTTCGAGCTTAAACCGGACTTATTCGGATGATGCAAAGATGCATCAATTTTCCATGGTTTCCCATCCGAAACCCCCACACTCACTTACACACATTCTTGCAAATATGCGGTACTACCCGTATCCAAGGTGTAAGTGAGGACGCCATCAAGCTTAAACTATTTCCATTTTCCTTACAGGGGGAGGCACTCGAGTGGTATCACTCTCTCCCCTCTGAATCCATCACTACGTGGGCGGAGCTCGAGAAGGAATTTCTAAGTCAATACTTTCCTCCTTCAAAAAGCATTGCACTGTCTGAACGAAATCTTCACATTCCGTCAGCTGGAAAATGAGTCATTCTTTGAGGCGTGGAAAAGGTTTAAGTCTCTCCTGCGAAAGTGTCCCCATCATGGCTTGCCCAAGCAAAGGCAAGTCCATACTTTCTTCAGCGGATTGACCGAGCTCACCAAGGGCATGGTCAATAGTTCCTCTGGTGGGGCATTTCTCAAGAAAACACCTGATGAAGGATGGGCATTGTTCGAAGACATTGCCAAATACAACTATGCCCCATCCTATCAAGCTATTCAGGCACCTCCTCCTCCTCCCAAGGTCGAGGAAGTGACTATGCAAAATCTGATTGCCTTGTTGCAAAAGCAAATGGCTAATTCTCAGCAGACAACATCCCAAATTGTTCCTAATCCGAGTAATCAGACTCTTTCGTTTCCACAGAACTCTCAGGTTCTGTATTGTGAAGCATCTTTGTCCGACCGCCATATGGTGCCAATGTCAATTTTCTTCCCCTCTGCTCGGCAAAGTCAATGCCGTTCATGACTATGGACGACGATAATCCAATCACATGCCAAGTATGTGACAACGATAGGAGCACATCGCTGCTTCGTCCCATGATTGGGCGAATCGCGAAGTCAATGCTTTCTCTGGCGGACAAATCGAGATTCAACAACCAATTCTCTGGCCGAACAATTTCCAAAACCAAGGGTTTAATCAATCTTGATTTAATCCTAATTTGAACTTCAATAGGAACCCTGGTTATAATCGTAACCCAAGCTATAATTCTTCCAATCCACGCTAGAAAGGTTCAATCGAATTGGCCCGCCAATTCTAATTCTACATTTCCAAATCACCCAATCACCACTACCTCAAAATCATCGAACTCTCAAGGACCCTCCCAATCCAACAATTTGAAACCAAGTTGGAGGAGCAAAGCAGACAATAAAAATCTTGAGAGACAAATAGGGCAATTGGTGAGCGGCTAGCGTCAAGACCCCCTCGGCATCTCGCCAGCTTTACGAAAAAATCCTAAGAAGCGGTCATGTTGCTCGGGCCGATTTGAGCGAAGAACCAATGTCTTGACCTCGTACCAACAATGCATTATGGACAAGAGGAGGCCGTACAATGAATTTAAGAAGCGGTACCACACCGAGTGGTCCCCACGGCTTTGGGGAAACCAGCCCCTCCCCGCCATTGATAAGGCGGAGGGAAGTTGAGCACCCATCATCCCCTTGGCGCGAAGCAAGTAATCGGTGGTGATCCCGATAGAAGAAAGAGTTGAGATTCCTCAAGTGGCTGATCCCTTGAGGAATAAAGAATCAATTGGAAGTCCTCAGGTGGCTGATCCCCTGAGGAGTGATGAGTTAAATGAGAGTCAGGTGGCTGATCCCCTGACTAGCAAAAAGAATGAAAAGACGGTTCGATGGAAAGATTTGGAAGACAAGGCCGTTAGTTCACCCTCAAAGAAAGTATTTTCCGAGGAGGATTTGAAAAAGCTTCCCTTTCCACCTAGAAAGAGCAACATCCCATTGAGCGAAGATAAGAAGTATGAAAAGGTGCTTAATTTGTTGAAAAATACTCAGGTAAATCTTCCATTATCCGAGGTCTTGGTCGAGATGCCTAAGTATCTGAAGTTCATCAAGGATGTTGTATCTTCCAAGAAGAAGTTAGCGAGAATGGATCAAGCAATTGGTAAGGAGTGTTCTATGGTCAATTATCAAGACTTACCAACCAAGAGAAGCGACCCGGGCAAATTTGTGCTCACATTGCAGATGGGAGGTCTAGTCTTCCCGAATTCCTTATGTGACCTGGGTGCATCCATCGACTTGATGCCATTGTCCGTTTGCAATCGCCTTGGTTTACAAAGTCTTCTAGAACCCACTACCATGAACTTGCGGTTACGATAGATCTTCAAAGAAAGCCTCAGGGTCCTAAAGGACGTATTGGTTCAAGTTGGTAGGTTTACCTTTCCCGTTGGTCGGTATGTCTTAGATATGGAGAAAAATGAAAATGTCCCCTCGATTCTTGGGAGACCTTTCCTATCCACCAGCTAGGGCCCTCATCGATTGTGATGGTGGGCAAGTAACTATTCGAGTTGGTGACCAAGAGGTGAGCTATAGTGTCTCTAAATCCATTCAAGTACCCTCCGGTTCTCCAACCGGTTGTTCCATTGAGGAGGCGTCTGATGACTTCAATGACTTCATGGATAAGCAAGTCTTGGTCGTAGAAGCGAGAATATGAAGCGATTGATTGATAATCTGAATAATCATGGTGTGGTCAATCTGCACCGGTTAGCAGCGGTGATTTTGAGGATGAGCTAAGAGAAGAAGCCTTGGCGATAGGACCACTAAGTAAGCTCGGCGATGTTGAGTTGAAGAGTGGTGATCTTAAATCAAGTCTAGAGGAACCCCCGTAGATTTGAGTGCTGAAGCCGTTACCTAAACATCTTAAGTATGTGTTTTTAAGAGAAGGTGACAAGCTTCCTTTGATCATCTCTGCCAAGCTATCTCGTATAGAAGAGCTTAAATCTGTTAAACGTCTTGCGCAAAAATGAAAAAGCCTTTGGATGGCGGTGGGAGATATCCGAGGATATCTCCCGACATCTGTATGCACAAGATCAAGGCGAGGAGGGTGCAAAAGCGAGTTAGACACCTCGAGAGAAGGCTTAACCCTCATATGCAAGAAGTAGTCAAGAAGGAAATTATAAAGCTTCTAGATATGGGTATCATTTACGCCATTGCAGGCAAGTGAGTGGGTATCCCCAACTCAAGTAGTTCCCAAAAAGGTGGAATTACTATTGAGAAGAATGAGAAGGGAGAAGAGATAGCATTGAGGCTCATTCTGTGCTATAGGTGCAGATTGACTATAGAAAACTCAATGAGGTCACACCGAAAGATCATTTTCCCTTCCATTCATAGACCGAGATGCTTGGCGTCTGGCGGGGCACGCATTCTCTTGTTTCTGGATGGATATTCGAGGATACTTCCAGATACCCATCGATCCTGTTGACCAAGAGAAGACTACTTTCACTTGCCCTTATGGGACATTCGCCTCTGACGGATGCCATTTGGTCTCAGTAATGCCCGGCCACCTTCCAAAGGTGTATGATGGCAATCTTTGACGGGCTAGTTGAAAAGTGCATGGAAATTTTTATGGATGATTTCTCGGTCTTTGGTCAATCCTTCGATGATTGCCTCGATAATCTTGATCAGTGTTATCCAGGATGTGTGGAAAAGAACTTAGTACTTAATTGGGAAAAATGCCATTTCATGGTAGATGAAGGAATAGTTCTTGGCCACAAGATCTCAAACAAAGGTATAAAGTAGATAGGGCCAAGGTTGAAGCTATTGAGAAGATGAGTTATCCTAAGAATATTCGGGAAGTCCGAGGTTTTCTCGGACATGTCGGCTTCTATAGGAGGTTCATCCAGGACTTTTCAAAGATTGCCAAGCCCCTGTCTACTTTACTCAAAGAAGACGTTACTTTTGATTTTGATGAGAATTGCAAGCACGCGTTTGAAGAGCTTAAGAGTAGGTGATCTCTCGCTCCAATTCTTATATCGCCAGATGGAACCTACCTTTGAGCTTATGTGTGATGCATCCAACTATCTTTGTTGGTGCGATCTTAGGGCAAAAGCTTAATGGAAAGTTCGGCCTATCTATTATGCCGTCACACAATCGAATCCTTCTCAAGTTAACTACACGACAAGCCGAAAAGGAACTATTAGCCGTAGTCTTTGCTATGGATAAGTTTCGTAGTTACTTGTCGGGTGCTCAAGTGATTGTGTGGATCCACCACGCCGCTTTGCGATATCTCATGACCAAAAAGGAAGCTAAACCGCCGCCATCTGCGTTGAATCTCGACCCTCCAAGAGTTTGACGTTCAAATCAAAGATAAGAAGGGCGGTGGAGAACGTAGTGGCGGATCATGTTTCTAGGGTGTTAAATGAGGAAAAGGATGAACCGGATGATATAGATCTTTACTTTCCTCTAAAAGCGTCATGTTGATCGATGGCCGCTCTCCGATGTTCCTTGGTACTCCTCCATTGTCAACTACCTTCATGCCAAATACCTTGATCCTCGAAATGTCTTATCAAGAGAAGAAGAAGTTCTTCTACGATATGAAATATTTCGTTTGGGATGAACCTTACCTTTTCAAGATTTGCAAAGATGGTTTCTTTGAGAAGGTGTGTGCCCGAATCGAGCAACGCGATATAATCGAGCAATGCCATAGTGGACCCACAGTGGTCACTTTGGTCCTTGGAAAACAGATTCTGAAGATCTTTCAATCCGGTTTTTATTGGCCAACGATCTTTAAAGACACGTAAGCTTTCGTAAAGCTTGTGATCGTTGTCAAAGAACCGGAGCTTTGACAAGGCGATTTGACATGCCTTTGAAACCCATCCTTGAATCGAAGTCTTTGATGTTTGGGGCATCGATTTTATGGGACCATTCCCATCATCTTGTGGCAACAAATACATCTTAGTCTGCGTTGACTATGTTTCGAAATGGGTGGAGGCAATAGCCACTCCTCACAATGATCATAAAACGGTCATGAAATTCCTTAAGAAGAACATCTTTGTGAGGTTTGGATGTCCACGTGCCTTGATCAGTGATGAAGGGACACACTTTTGCAACCGACCTTTGGAAAAAGTCCTCGAGAAGTATGGCGTTCGCCATAAAACTGGCACACCATATCATCCGATGACTAGTGGTCAGGTTGAGCGAAGCAACTGAGTCTTAAGAAAATCCTGGAGAAGACGGTGAATAGTCATAGAAAAGACTGAGTTTGAAGTTGGGCGATGTACTTTGGGCATATAGGATCGCCTATAAGACCCTATGGGTACATCGCCATATCAAATGGTCTACGGAAACCATGTCATCTGCACTCGTCGAGCTAGAGCATAGAGCTTATTGGGCCACAAAGTTTTAAACTTTGATGCCCAAACTTGTGGACGACATCGACTTGTGATTACATGAGTGGGACGAGTTCGGACTCGAGGCATATGAAAGTGCCAGGATCAAAGAAAGATAAGATGAAAGCTACTCCACGATGCTAAGATTAAGAAGAGAGAATTCCAAGTCGGCGAACAAGTTCTTCTTTACAATTCTAGGTTACATTTGTTTCTGGGGAAGTTGAGGACTCGTTGGTCCGGTCCTTTTGAGATTCTCCAAATCATTCCTGGAGGCGTTCTAGAACTTCGCGGTTATAGCGGCGAACCGTTTCGAGTTAATGGACAAAGGTGCAAGCACTATATCGGTGAACCTAAAGAGAAACCTTTGATTGTTAAATTTCTCGATATTCTCGGATGTGGTGTTACTCAAGTCGATTTAATTTGACGAGTTGTCACCCGACTTGTTCTCCGAGGATGACGGTAGTGATCCGTCTGAAGAAGTTCTAGCAGTAGTCTTGATATGGAAGAGTTTGAGAGGGAGCGACAACTTAAACGTCATCGAGGAGTCGGAGGAGAAAGAACACAACCATGGGAAACTTAAAAAGGTATGGAGAGCGTCAAAGATTTAACCCCATGTGTTCATTTCTTTGAGCTTACGCGCCACACTCTTGATTCGAGCTTACGAGGGTAGTGGTGGCGTAAAGGTTAAATGGCCTGATCCAGCCGAGCTTCAAATGTGTCGAGCTAACGACAATAACCATTAAGCGCTACTAGGAGGCATCCTAGATATCCCTTATTATATTAGTTTCTTTCTTTAGTTGTTTGTCGTTATTTTAGTTCGATTTTATTAGGATTGTGTTTGTTTTTGTCGATCACCGTCCTAGGCTTATACAGGTCGAAGTGTTGTTTTGCTTATGATTTCCTCTTATCTTTATCTCTATCACTTTTGCGCGGTATGGTTTAATCCCTTGTATCCCGAGGTACGTCTGTGTTGTTTTTCATGTATGCGGGATAGTTGCTATAGCACTTGTGAGCTTTCGGATGATGTCGATTTTCGGTGGATGGTCCACGTTCTCGCTTTCATCAAGCCTTTCTGGAGTTGATACGTAGCACTTCCGGATTTGCCACTTTAGAACTACAATCAGCTAAGTACTTTCTTTCTTTTTTTAATTCTGCACACCATGAGGACATGTTGTCATTTAAGTGTGGGGGAGGGGATAAGTCGATATGTATCTATACATTTGCTTACATGATTTTATTTCTATGCTAAAATGAGCTAAATTTTAAAAATTTTGTTTTGTCTCGAGTGAGCAATGCATGTTTTTGTTCGGTTTGTTATATTCATTGATGCTGTATGCCGTATGTTCCGTAAGTTAGTTGTTTCACCTGATTTATTTTTCACGTGCCATAGTGAATGATGAGCTAATTTGTAAAGTTATACCCCGTTTTGGATTAGTAGTTTTTGGTTATCTTATAAGTCATGTGCTTAGTGCTACGTGCATATCGTGAGATTTATGATAGTTTGTATTTAGTTCCGTAGTACGTCATACTGTGAATATCTGAAGGTTTGAATGTGATAAGTAACACGGGGCTAATGTCAATTAAAAAGATAAGTTAATAGTTGGTTAATAAGGGTGTGTCGAAAGCTAGTCGATGATTTGAGTGAGGTAGGGTATACCACGTATGTCCTATACCACTATGATGACTAAGAGCTCACGACGCTTAGAAAAAGCTGCCTTATGATTGGAGTAAGGTAGGGATTATCTCGAAATGTCCTATTACGCTATGAGGGCAATAGCTTGTTCTAATGTGTGTTTAAAGTGAAATGGCTAAATCAACTAAGATATTGTTACGAAATTGAATATAAGGCTTAGTTTTCGTTAATCTTATCCCCAGTATGAACCGATGGATATGTTGTAGGGATTGTCCTCTGAGTATTTCAGAAAGGCCCTAGATTCATTCGATCATTCTTTTCGGGATATGTCACGTTTGTAGGGTGCATCTTATGAGTGTCATTTATTGCTAGTCTACGAGGGGGTATTAACTAGTTTTACTTTTGAGTTCCTCAAGTTTGGATTTAGTGGAAGTTTTCTATGGCTATGCACACACACGACGGTGAACTTCTAATTTATTGACCATGTGGTATATGTGTTGAGATGACTATATTCCTTCCGAGCCTTTATCTTGTTTTGTTTTGCTCGGGACGAGCAAAGTTTAAGTGTGGGGGAGTTGTTAAGGGTATTTTTATACGGTTCTTAACGTTATATTTGATAATGATTTCCTCCGTATTTGTATAATTTGCATAGAAAACGAGTGTTTAAATGATTTATTAAGCAAGTAAGATTTTGATTAGTTTATTCGCAAAATGAGGTTGTGTACGTGTTTTGGTTATGGTTTTATGAGTATTTGGATTGTGTTACGTTTTGCGATGTCTTAATGTGATGTAGATACATGTTGGAGGCTAAATTGATGATCAAATGATGATATAATTCGAGCTAAATCGAGATAGAGATGAGAATAGAAGGATAAAGATGGAAGAAGGAAGAGATAATGATCAAGAGATCGAGTTCCAAAGATCGATGAACGAAGCGTCACGGTCCGTCCATGGAGGACGGGCGTTTGCTCAACCGAACGAGCGTTCGAGGTGCGATTTACATTCGAGAGAGTTCGAGACGCGTTCGAACGAGCGGCGTTCAACCTCCGTCCAAGGCACCTCAAACGAAGCGTCAAAGAAACGGACGGGCGTCCTTAAACCGACCTAGCAGCGAAAGCAAATGACTTATTTCTCTATAAATAGCTACGTTTTCTCACACACAAAGGATACAATTCAACCCTAAATTCCTAAGGCGGCTAAGGCTGCGCGCTTTTACATCTTTTCCTTCACTTTTATGCAAATTAGATCTAGGTTAGTTTAGGTTACTTCTTATCTTTGTTTTTATACATTCTTTGAGTTCTTGAGGATGTTCGAGAGGCTAAAACCTCCATCAAGCGAGTTGTGAAGCCATCAACGTGAATTGATCTGTTTATCTCGGTTATTATTGTGAGTATTTATTTATGGTTGTTTCTTATTCATGCTTTACTCATGTTTTTAGTGCATTATATCGGAAGATTGCATGTTTTCGATTGTGTTTATGCTTGATGGGAGTCATGTTAAACCTTTAGATCACCATGAATAGGAATAGTCTCTGAATCTATAATAACGGAAGTTAATAGGTTCGATCACTAGGTTAAACATAAAAGTTGACATCTTTGGTCTTTTAAACGCGTTAATCTAGCATTGGAAGATACTAGGTTAATAGATGAAATACCTAAGGAATTAGGATTTCATGTTAAGAGAAGATGAATCACAACCTAAGTAAATACCACGTAAAATTGAGATAGGAGATCAATGCATGTTGATAGGTGGATCAATCCTCGTTTGTCTTTTATAAATTTGATTTACAATCCTCATAGCTTAGTTTAGATTAGTTAATCTACTTTCCTGCACTTTTAGTTTATCTTTATCGCTTCAATCTCTCCTAGCATTGGATTAATCTCCTCTGTCTAGTTATTTTCTGCGCATTTGTTTAGTTAGTTATTCGTTAGGTTAGTAATCGTGGCAATAGTTAGTTAAAAAACAAAAGCTAGGGTTAACATTCGTCTAGTTCCCCGTAAGATCGACCCGGCATTAGCCTCCATACTACGATCCTTGCACTTGAGGTTAACCGGTTTTATTACTTGTTTATTTTGTATTAATAAAATCCGTGACAATAATCTGATTATGGTTGATGAAACACTGATAGGCCCTAGTTTGCCACTTAGGCCGGCGGGAAGAATAGATTTTATGAACCCAAACCACCACCGACCTCAGCCTATTCCACCTGTTTCTCAATCCACCACTGTTCCTCCATCATCTAGTCAATCACAAACTCAGCTTCCAAACACCATCACATACGACATGTTTCAATCTTTAGCCTATGATGTTCATCGTGCCAATGCCAATATGGCCGTTTATGCGGAAAGGAATAGGTTGTGGTCTGAAGATTTAAGGCAAGGCATGCGTGGTATATATCAGATGAATATACTTTCGAATCCTGCCTACGCCGAATTGAACATTCCACAATGCCAATCCGAGCCATATACCTTGCCCGACACAATTCCACCGATGCCACCTCGATCAAATTTCCAACAAATGCCACATTCTTTTGGATATCAAACTAGTGGTATAGGGGATTTTTCGACAGGTACTACGGCAGCAGCTACATCTGGTTGGGGAGGATTTGGAGCATTTAACCATACCACGACGGGATGGGGAAGCACTCATACTGATGTCATGACAGGGATGAGCTCGATGGAATTCGATGGCTCGGTTAGGATGTCGACACATTTTCAAGAACCATTTCATGAATCGACTTATGATCCAGCTAATTCTCAAGCCATGCCGATTTCAAGCTTTGTCGAGATGAGTGATGATGAGGAGTGATTTAAACCATTTTCTGGTTGTTGACACTTAAAACAATTTATTTTCGTACAACTAGTTTTTGATTTTATTTTCGTATGATTTTATTTTATTTTCGTTTGATTTTATTTTCCGCACCGTGTAGTAAAGTTTGTCGTTACCAATATTCTATAAAAATAACATAACAAAATAAGAAACCTAAGTTATGGAGCAAAAATACTAAACTAGAAAATTCTGGGCAACTTTCATGCTACAACCAACTCTGTCCGTGAATAGTAGTCACCGGATCGATCCGACCTGATCCCGGATCGATCCGGCGTGAGTATACCGACCTGACATAAATTTTAGTTGAGAGGCCGGATCGATCCGGCCCTTTCCAGGATCGATCCGGGAAGTACAAAAACGCCAAAAAGGAGATCTTTTCTACTTTTGCACGATAGGTACATTTCTATAAAAGGAAATAGCAGATGCCTTCACAATTGCTCATTCCTTTTTAACTTCTATCTGTATAAGCTTTCCTATCTGTAATAAAAATGTCTAATCATTAATCCCCCTCTGTTAATAGTTATGAACCACATACTCCTGACAGTGTGGTTCCCGAAAGTCAGGCCTCCTGTTTTCATAACGACCTTCCGAGACGTCTAAATTTTGTTCAATCTCCTATTCTGATGGAGAAAGGTTTAAACACTGAAAAAATCGATCAGTAGGGACGAAATCTAATCCGAGGTTGCGGATGGAAAAAGCTGATTAGGAATCCCAGAGGTAGAATTAACATTTCGATTGTTAGAGATTTTTATGCATCTCTTTCGGATGTAATGACGGTAGCCTCGCCTCATCTTATCACCGTTAGGGGCATCGTTATATCCTTTTCTACGGTCATTATAAATCAAATCTTTCAAATCCCACCATGTACCTTTGATCAAAACCCACACTTCGAGTTTCTATGGGAACTCGGAAATGCTTATAATGTTGTCAATCGTCATCGAAGCCTTTAAATATGTGTTTCCACCGCTTGATCATAACTATGATTCTTCAACTCGCTTTACCCTCATCATCCGAGGCATGGAAACTCTTCATTAATTCCCGGATCTATCCAACTAGATATTTTTTTGGGGTTACGGATGACGAGATACTTCTGTTGTATGCACTCACTGTGGGGGCATATATTGACTGGGAATATTGATGTTCAAAACGGCAATTAATTTTGCAAAGTGGAGGCGTAATAGGGGAAGGCCACTACCGTTAAGCTTGGCTTATATCTCAACTTTGTGTTCATCTAAATCAAGTGCCTGAGTTTAGTACGGACGAGATTTTTCCATCTCGTGGTTCTCAGTTTGGACTACTTCTGGTAGATACTCCCGGATGTTCGTCAACAGTTTGACGTGTTGTTTGAGTTGGTAGAAATCAGTTGGTAGTTGTCAGTTGGAAGTTTTTTAAGTTGGTAGTCAATTAATTTAGTAGTTTAATCTCTTGTTTAATCAGTTTTCTTTAAGTTTGTAATAGTTTTCATAATGTTTAATATATCTGTGGTTTTCTTTAATTAAAGTTATATATGTTGAGAAAAAATAATAATAATCAAAATTATATAAAATTTTAATTTTCTTTCGAACCTACTTTTTTTTTATTACTCATCAACATCGACGATGCCATTTTAAATAAGTGGGGAGTAGAGGTAAGTTAGTAACTAAAAATTAAAATTTCTCATATAAATTTATATTTAATTGCTTAATACTTAGTTTAATTTTCCTTGAATAAATTTAAGTAGATAATATATAATTAATATGAATAAAAATAATATAAATTGGTAAGAATATATTTTAATTAAGTAAAGTAAATTAGATATATTATAATTATATTATATATGTCGGCTTTTAGATTTTTATAAGATTTTAAGTATATGTAACTATACATAAATATTATCAAGTAATTTTCTTATGAAATTTAGTAAATATACTTATATCTATAATGAAATAATTTTCTTTTCAAAACGAAATATGAATATGGAATCAGACTAGGAATGATGAGATTTTTGGCATAACTTTGATCAGCTATAGCCAAATAGCCTAACCAAACGTAAATTTCCAATTTTTGTCCCCATCTCAGCCTTGTAGAGTGGCCAGACCTCACTCGAAATAGCCATTTGTGATTAAACTAATTATAACCGACCCTTAGCCTATTTTGGTCTACATTTCTTAAAAAATCCCACGAGTTTGTGCGTACTTATGAAAGGAGATGATGACACAAAAGCTAAGTATCGATGCAAAAGAATGGTATATGCTGAGATTGGAAAAGTAAATAGATATTAATATATTCCATCTCACCTCATGACGCTTGCAAGATAGTCGATTTTGGCAATGAGTTCGGGTATGTTAGTATTCTAAAAGAAAAAAAGAAAAAAAGAGAGAAATTCGGAAAAAGGTGAAATGATATTAGGATGTTATTAATCGAGATATTTTTGATCAAAATTATGAAGGTGTAAATCACGCACAACTTGCTTCTTTCTCTTTTGATTTCCTTTTCTATCCTTTCGATTAACCAACACCCCGAGCCTAAAAACGTTATAAGCCATTTTGTCAACTACTTGACTTAGTCCTTGATTCCAAATATTTCTGTTGGACTTATTTCTCAGTTTTGATGATGAGTGCCATACTAGTTCATTTATAGTGCAAAGGCAAAAAGATGTCTAGATAAAATGTATAGGTTTATTAGAGTTTGATTCATAAATAGGTTTGATCAAACAAGCATCGTAAAAAGGTCACTTGATCGTTTATCGCCAGATGGTCTAGGTCGATGGGGGTAGATAGGTCGATGGAGACCGATGCGCAAACTTTGAAGATCAAGACCAAGGTGAGGGTTCAAACTCGATAAATGAAGGCTAAGGGATCAAACTTAGTATTTAATGTCAAGGATATGGAATCGAAATTTAGGCAAGTCTGTGATGACCTAAACCGACTACATATACCTTGTGTAGAAGGTCTAAGTTCCACAAGTTGGATGATGTTTGGAACTTAGTTATACTTTAAATAATGTAATCTAACTTTAAAAACAAAAGTTGGATATAAGGATTCATTGCATTATATTTCTGAGACAAAAATATGATGTTCAAGCAGATCGATTGGTTTACTGACCAGATGATGAACTCATTGATATATATACCTCGATTAATTCAAGATTATTGGGAAGTTACATGGATAAGAACGACCAACTACCTCGACTTATCAAGCAAATCAAAGGCCGAGATTAAAAGAGACGTTGGGATGATCCATATTTTTATCCATTGGATACAAGTCAAAGGGGGAGCAATTTGCCTTTGTCAAAAAAGTAATCCCGACAATGTCGATCCCATGAATAGTGACGAATGCAAAGTGAGGATGGGACAAATACAAGGAACGGTCACATTTGAATTTCAAATTTAAGTCACATGCATTCCTACCTATAAATAGAGGACTTTCAACTCAAGAAGAAGATGATGAATTTTGGAATAAACTTCAAGTGATAACATTGAGCTGAAAAACACCTGCTTTGAACTTCATGAGCTTAAGGTCGATCTAGTTATTTTCTTCAAGTGCATTACGTGTTCAAGCCGCATCAAGCATACACACTTGAAGATTGCAAGTCGCTGATTATATCATCCTAATCAAGTCGCTGCCAGAATCGAATCATTTACTTGATTCATTCTTTATTTTATAAAGAACCTCTTGAAGACAAAGAAGCATCATTGGAGTGTGAAAGACTCGTTGGTTTGTGGTGGAGGCCGGGTGAAGAGGCAATTCTACCCTTCAAGGACCAAGTGGAAGACTCAGGGAGCAACAATCCTACATTCTCTTAGTTTTCGGTTTGTGAAGCCATAGTTATTGGTGAAGGACAAGCAACCTAGGATTCTTTGTAACAGATAACTCAAAGATTACTAGTGAATTTCCTCCAACATCACAGGAGAAGAGTGGACGTACAGGATTACATCACCTGGAACCACTATAAAAATCTCTCTACTTACTTACTGCATTTATTTTCTGCACTTAGTCATTATTCATATCAACCATCTGAATCTAGCAACTGAAATCACACATATACAGTACTGAGTATCTAATACTTAGTAACATATTTAACAACAGGTAACAAGGCTTAATTTTGATATTATTCCATTTGCACAAATTCAGCAAATCGAATCACGAGAACTCACATTTTATCGGCGAGAAGTCATCGAGGTCTCAACAGACTCATCAAGTGTCGGCCAGTCTCTTGAAGTTGCAGAATTTGTTAACTCCAAAGTTTTAAGTGTTAAGTTTATTCACCCCCTCTAAACTTAACTAAAGCCTTTCAAGGGACCAACAATTGGTATCGAGCAAAGGCTTCCGCTCGAAGGAATCCTACTTGTTGTGCTTGTGAAAATTCTTTAAAACTTTCTTTCAAGTTCTTGATTTTCAAGACTTGCATCATGGATAACACACAAGTATGCTAGAACCATGTTGATGTGCTCTCTTGATAGATTTGATGAGTATAAACGTCGAATGCAGGCATATCTTGCTGCTACTCATGATGAGATGATGGATGTATTAATCGAAGGACCACCTGAGATTACAAAGCGCATAGAATGAGTGGGTGTGTGAATCGAGTACATTCCTAAACCAAAGAGAGAATGGAATGCGAGAAGACAGGAAAGAGCAAACCTCAACAACATTGCTATTGATATCATCTACGTAACCTTGGATAGCAATATGTACATGAAAGTCAAAGATTGCAAGATCGCAAAGGAACTTTGGGATAAGATTCACTTAATCTGTGAAGGCACCGATGCAATAAAGAAGAACAAAATCGGTGTGGCGGAAAAAGGTTTCAAAAGTTCAAAATGCTACCTAATGAAACCATTGAGCAAATGGAGTCCGTATTCAATGCAATCTTAGATGAACTTACTCTGCTTGAGTGTAAGTTATTCAAAAGAGGAAGTAAACACCAAAATCTTGGAAGCTTTACCTGCAAGAGATGTTTGGAAAATGAAGGTGATCGCAATTGAAGAAATGAGAAAGTCGCATGAAGAAGACACCTTCAAACTGCTCTCGATCTTAAGGCCTATGAATTTAGCAAGAAGCTAGTGCACAGGCCCGAAAAAGGAAGAGCCAAAGACCATCTGCATTGGCTGCTTCACATCATGAAGAAACATCGGGAGGACAGGATGATATGCTAGATGAAATGCAAGAGCAAATTGCCCTCTTGAGCAAGAAAATCGAATGATGAAGACCGGAAAGGCCCCTACAAGAAATTTCACAAAGAGGCCTCTTGAAAGAAGGAAAGAAGAACCAAAGAAAGATAATGACTATCTATGCTTTCATTGCAAGAAACCAGACACTTCGACTGATTTGTCCCGAGTTGAAACAAGGCAAGGAACTGATTATCTTTGCTTCAATCTGTAAGAAGCCTGGACATTTTAGACTGATTGTCCGCACCTCATCAAGACCAAGAGTCAACAAAGGAGACATGGCAAGAAAGCTATGGTTGCTTTGAAGATGAATCGAGATATGAAGTGGGATCTCGAAAAGGAAATGAATCGGATGACACAAAGATCAAGTTGTTCTTTGATATGGAGGATTATGCTTTGATGGCCAACATGGATGAAACCGAGGAGGTATACAACATCGTATCTATAAACACTCCTGCTGGAAGTGATTGTGAATCAACACGTGGTTCAAATCCTAGAAATTCGACAACAATGAGACTTTGGATGCCATCCTTAATCAACTAAGGATAATACAATCTGTTATGAGATTGTGAAGGCCGAAAAAGAGGCTCTTGAGTTAGAAGTTGGAAGATTGAAAGCTGAATTAAGGGTTTTCAAAGGTAAGGAAAAGATGTTGGATGAGAATCGATAAGTCTGCTTTGAACATCCAAAGACCTCTCGATCTATTTGAACCATCTTGTTCCAATACACGCATACAAATCGAAAGCCTTATGGAGATAGAATCGGGCTTGGATTTGGAACTCGGCAATCTAACAAGAGTGGATCCAGTAAGGTTCTCGAACCTAGTACCGCAATTGGTCCTAAGTTTGTGCCTGCACTAGATCCATCTCCCAGTAAAGGTCTTTGAAGCAAGAAAACCAAATGAGAATGCCTCAAAGAAGCAAAATCGGAAGTCTCGAGAAGTCAACGACTCTAGTAAAAAGAATAAATCCAAAAATAGAATTTCTTTGTACCTTCTAAGTCTGCGATATGAGCACTGCTACCAAGTCTCATTTGGACCACAAAAGGAAAAGAAATGAAATATTCCAAGAATAAGAATCCTAAATCCAAAAATGTTGATCATTCAAGGGATACTTATCTCTCGGGAAAGGTAGACTGTTCCTGTTGATAATGATTGGAATATTCCTGCATCTAATGCTAAAGCAATCAAGATAACCATACCACTAGGGTAAAACCTAGGCAATGGAATCAATGAGAGGACTTACACAAGACCTCAATGAGACTCCATATTGCAGTAATTTCTAATAGACAAAGACACCTATGGTTATGCAAATGTTTCTAATAACAAGAATCATTTCAAACAACATTATGTACCAAAAGGCCGTAAAACATATGTGGTTCTACACAACCTCTTGTTAGAACTTATGGATGTGTGGAATACATGTATGAACCAAAGTATGAACCAAAGTATGACACATTTAGGAGAAGACCTTATGGAAACATACCAAGGGTCATGCTTGCCACTGACCACTATGGACCCAAACAGGTTTGGGTACTTAAAATGCATTAACATTGTTTTGTAGGGTGTCTGGTACTTTGACAGTGGATGTTCCAGACACATGACAAAGAATAAGCACTGTCTATCAAACTTTGTGGCAAAAGATGGTCCAAGGGTAAATTTTGGCAACAAAAATACACCTGGCTATACAAGAGGATATGGCACACTTGTCAGAAATGGACTTACAATCAAGAATGTTGCATATGTGGAAGGACTGGATTACAACTTGCTGAGCACTGGACAATTCTGTGATATGGGATACAAGGTCACTTTTGACAAAAACAATTGTATTGTCATTAGTGAAAGAGGTGATCAAGTTGTACTTGCCGGTGGAAGGCAACAGAACATGTATGTTGTGGATTGGTCTCACTGCAGCCTCGAAACACACTTTGATTGTGCATACCAAATCGAACTCAATTGGTTATGGCACAAGAAGTTAAATCATCTAAATTTTGATGATATTAATCGCTTAGTGAAGAAGAAGTTAGTGGTTGGTTTACCCGAGATCACATTCAAGAAGGATGCTATCCGTGATGCATGTCGCCAAGGTAAATGAGATAAAGTCAAGTTTCAAGTCAAAGACTAAACAATCAACTAACAGAGTGTTGGAGCTTATGCACATGGATCTTTTGGACCAATAACTCCAACAAGTGTGACAGAAAGAAATACACCTTAGTGGTTGTGGATGATTTTTCTAGATACACTTGGGTGATATTCATGAACAAGAAAAGTGAGACACTCCAAAGCTTGCCTAATCTTTTGAAGAGATTACAAAATGAGAAAAGTTTAACATCAAAAAGATTAGATTCAGATCAGGGTACTGAATTTCTCAACAAAGTTATAAGAGAATATTGTGAACAGAATGGTGTACTTCATCAACTTGTCATTGCTTTGGTACACCTCAAAGAAAATGGGGTTCTTTGAAAGAAGGAACAGGACATTAAAGGAAGCGGGAAGAACAATGATTTGTGAAGCATTGCTACTGAAAGATATTGGGTGCAAGAATACAAAGATGCTATACACAAAATAGAACATCAGTAAACAAGAAGCTGCTGAAGACACCTTATGAGATCTGGAATGGAAGGATACCTAATATATCCTATTTTCACCCATTTGGAAGCAAATGTTTTATTCTAAATCATAAAGTTCATTTGAAAACATTCCAACCAAAATCGATGAAGGAATTTTCTTAGGATATTCTTCGATCAGTGAGCATTCAGTGGTCTTGAACAAAAGAACAACTGAAACATGAAGAAACAATCAATGTTGTGTTTGATGAACCTAAGTTTCTTGGTATGGAAGATAAAGAGTGTGAACTCATTGAAAATCAACAAATCACTGATCCAGTTGTGTTGAAGTTTTGGAAAGATTCAATGACTTAAAAGTTTACGATCTGCGCCTCTTCGAACACCCTGTGACAATGTTAATGATGCAACAATCGAAGCAATTCAAGGATCTGCGACTTTCCCGTAGAAGAAACTACAACAGAGACTTACGAAGATGATATTCCCGAAAATCAAAATAACCAAAATCCACAATGGTTAAGGAATCACCTGTTTTGAACAAGTAATTGGCAATGTACAGCAAGGTGTGAGGACTAGAAGACAACTGGAAGCTATGTTTACTTGTTTTCTATCACAAATGGAACCCAAAGTTGTTGAAGAAGCAATTTCAGATCCAGATTGGATAATTGCTATGCAAGAAGAATTAAATGAATTTGAAAGAAATCAAGTTTGGACACTAGTTGAAAGGCCAAGTCATGCAAATATCATTGGTACTAAATGGGTATACAGAAATAAACTTGATGAATCTGGTACCATTGTTAGAAATAAGGCCAGACTAGTTGCAAAAGGCTATTCTCAAGCAGAAGGAATAGATTTTGATGAGACCTATGCACCTGTTGCAAGATTGGAAGCTATCGATTATTTTTGGCACATCTTTGCATACAAGAACTTCAAAGTATATCAAATGGATGTCAAGAGTGCATTTTTGAATGGTATCCTAGAGGAGGAAGTGTATGTTCAAAAACCTCCTGGATTTGAAGTTAAAGATCAAGAAGATAAAGTGTATAGACTCAACAAAGCACTTTATGGATTGAAACAAGCACCAAGAGCATGGTATGAGACTCTATCTCAATTCTTGGTGGACAATGGTTTTACAAAAGGGACCATTGACAAGACACTTTTCGAGAATCGAGTGAAGGGGACAAACCTGCTCTGCCGGGTACAAATTTATGTGGATGACATAATTTTTGGTTCGAGAATGATTTACTTTGTGAAAAGTTTGCAAATCTAATGAAGAGCAAATTCCAAATGAGTATGATGGGAGAAATGAATTACTTCTTGGGATTGCAAGTTAAATAGATTGAAAGATGGAATCTTCATTCATCAAACCAAGTATACCAAAGAGTTCTTTGAAGAAATTTGGTATGGAAAACAGCACTAAGAGCTCAACTCCTATGAGTACAAACATCAGATTGGATGAAGATAAAGAAGGCAAAGATGTTGATCAGACTTTGTACAGAAGGATGATAGGCGATCTCTTCAGATCTCAACGCCAGAGACTGATATATCCTTTCTTTGTAGGTGTTTGTGCAAGATTTCAATCCAAACCTAAAGAAAGTCATTTAGGTGCTGTCAAAAGAATTCTTAAGTATCTAAAAGAGACATTGGGAGTAGGAATATGGTATTCCAAGGAAGGAAGCTTCAAGGTAATATCCTACTCAGATTCTGATTATGCTGGATGCAAGATTGATAGAAAAAGCACCTCGAGAACACAATCGCTTAATGGGAAATAGACTGGTCTCCTGGTTTAGCAAGAAACAATTCTATTTCAACTTCCACTTTGAAAATGAATACATTCTTCTTTGGAAGTTCTTGTGCACAAGTACTATGGCTAAGACAACAATTAAGGGATTATGGAATTGAAGAAAGGGAAATTCCAATCATGTGTGACAACACAAGTGCAATTGCAATCACGAGAAAATCTGCTTTGCATTCAAGAACCAAGCACATTGATGTGAGACATCATTTTATAAGAGATCATGTTGAAAAGAAAGATGTGGTGGTTCTATACATTCCTCTTCAAGATCAACTTGCCGATATTTTCACTAAGCCACTTGATAGTGAAAGATTTGCCAAATTAAGGACTGAACTTGGAATTATAAAGATTGGACTGATATTCAAGAGTTGTAATCGAATTCACCAAGGGATTAGTCTTTGCTATGTTGGGTGAGCTCACTTAGCAGATTAGTCATTGGTATCAACAATTCCATGTACTTATGTTTGAACAATTGAGCAAATGAGGTTGCCAAGGGGATTGGTCTTTGTCATGTTGGGTGAGCTCACTTGATGGATCGCTCATTGGTGTTAAACTTCATCTTGTATTATCAATTGAACAAAACAAGGAGAAAACAAGGATCGCCAGAGTCACCTTGTCGCCAGTGTCATTGAAGCACATTATCGCCAGATCACTGAGCCCACCTCGCCGAGGATACCTTCTTGAAGGAACTTTACTCGACCAAAGTTTTTAAGGTCAAAAAGCGCTTTATGGATATTTATTTTATCCATTATTACCACAGCTTAAACCATCCAACGGTTACAAACGTTATGGAGGAGTAATGGACCACGTGTCAAGACAAAGATTTAATCGATTTAATCGTGGTTACCTCAATGTACGTCTTTGTGACGGTTTCAACTACCCACCGTCTATATAATTAGATCATTATTAGCAGATTCACCACTTGCAATTTCTCGCTTTATCTCTCGCAAAATCTACTTCGTGTGAACACAGATTTGAGAGCAACTCTTCTTCATCTTTTTCTTATTTCAATGGCGGAAAGAGTTGAAGTTCAAATCGAATCAAGCCAAAGTGTAAGAGGCTATGTTGTTGATGCAAATCAAACAGAATCGCCATTAATATAGGTCGAAGAATAAGAAGATTTGCAGGATCGAGAATATACTCAACATCGATTAGATACGATATCATACACCAATGTTATTGATTTCGGAAGAATATGATTATAGAATAAGGAATCAAGCTTTCAAAACCATCAGAATGGTGAGGAGCTTGTAATCTCCTCCATCTGCTTTGAGACAAGTGTTTGGTTTTGAAGAAGTTGTTGATGGTTCATCAATCCTCGGCTATGGGATTGGACAAGATGGCTTTTGTAGATCGATCAAGACAGAAGCAACTATCAAATCGATTACCAGGCATCAACCGCAAAAACATTGGTATTGAATATAGTCTGCCGAGCAAGCTCATTGCAAAGAACATACTTGGGCTAGTGGCAAGTATGGATACTCTATCGACCCAAGATAGAGTCGATGATTATCATCTGCAGGAGCATGAAGTTTGATCAATGGATACTTTATTCATTATATGAAGAAAGTTGCGAAGGAGGACAAACTAGGAAAAGGAAATCAAAGGCCTTACCCTTAGGTTTGATGATTCGCACCTGTTTGAATCACTTGGAGGTTCCCGACATTGAACCAGCTTGATATAAATCGATCCGATACAAAAAGGAGATTGATTATGCAATTCCTGGACTTGATGATGATGAAGAGATTGCTGGAGAGGCTGCTGATGATAATGATGATGGAGATGATGGTGATACTGGTGGTGAGCAGGTTCCACAAACTAAGAAGATATCTATCAAACCTGCTGCACCAAAGAAAACTGCTGGAAAGAGAAAGAGTGCTGATGATAGGAAGACTTCAGAAGTCTTGAAATCAAAGAGAACAAGAAAGGAAACAGCACAGACTGATGAGTCTGCTGAGGGTCAAGTGGAGGTTACTGACCCTGCTGTGAGTTCAAGAAAAACTGTTGGTGAAATTTTTAGAGAACAACAGAAGGAAGCTAGCAGAAAAAGAAAATTGACTAGAAAATATGATGATGATGATGAACCCCTATCCAAGAGGATGAAGGAGGTTTCCAAAAAGAAGAAATATGGCAAAGGGAAAGAGTTGAAAAACCTGGAAGCTCAAAGAGTCCAGGAGGAAGCACCAGTAGAAGAGGAAGAAGAGGCTGTTGAAGCTGAGCCCCTAACTATCATTCCACCAGTTGTTATCAGTGATTCCTCAAATGAAGAAGTTATCAAGTCTCACCGATGTCTTTGAGCAGGTTGTTTTTGAGCAATCTGTAGAGGATGTACAGCAGATCTCATCGACCACGAGCCTCGCTTTGTAGTATCCACTTTGAAGAACCACAACAAACCACCGAACTCAACTCATTGTGGTGGTTGAAGAGGTGATTGGAGACTTGGTTGAAGACCCTGCAAATTTGGCAATATTTCGTGGGGAAGAGCGATCTCTTTGCTAACCTGCCGATGAGCATATAAGTCGTGGGAACCAAGTGTGATACATATGGAAGTAGTAGGTACAAATGTACAATCACAAAGAACTCTTTGACTTTCAAACATCTCGTAGAAGATACCATGAATCGCTTGTTGGATCCTTTGGAGGTCAACAAGCTCTGGAGTCGCCTCCCAGAGATCTTTTATGCCATTTGAAAGGCATGTGAAAAAGAGCAAGAAAATCAAGAGTATGTGGATCCCAAACTTCAAAAATTGTCGATTACTTCCAATGGAAGTTTGGTTTCTACAAAAGACAAAAACAACCGCTCAACCAATGATAGATTTTGAAGAATGGGTTTTTGACAAGTCGGGAGTGGAAAATTTGTCGGATCTCGATTGATACAACCTTGCCGCAATCAAGACCGATGGATCTGCTTGATGAGCAAATGTATGAGGAGGGTATCAAATTTAGAGATCCAAGAGGTGGTCCCGATGATTCTTCTTCATCATCGATAGTAGAGGAGATTTTCCCTCTCGACCAGGGAGAATCAAGTGGGGCTGCACTAACACATGTACCATCCAGATAACACCACCATCGATAAGCTTTGGAAGATCTCACCGAGGGCCAAAGAGATCGAGAAATGGATGAGGATCTACAAGATCTCACCATGGATGATCTAGAAGCACTAATCAATGAGGAATTACATTGAGTCTTTGGTAGGTCGATCGATGAACCAAGCACATTTCATGTTGTAGAACCCATCGCACAACTGAAGATGTACGAATCGTCGATTTGGATGTGGAAAGACCACCGACTTCATGAACCAAGTGCTAGTTCTCGAAAATCCATTGAATATCAAAGTGGATTTGACTTTGAAGAGATTCTCACCAAAATCGCCATGATTCTCACCAAGATTGGTCATGCGAAGGTTTTCAAGTGGATAATGAAGCCATATTTAATCCACAGAAATTGAAGAGGAGGTACAGTTGTCTTTGGGTACAAACAAAGACTGGACAAAGGTTGGAACAGAGGTACAGTTGTTTGAGTCTCAAACAAAGACTGGACAAAGGTTGGAACCAGATTTGGGTTTGGAGGAAACCCTGTTGTTGATGAGGCTGCCAGTAGTGGAGCTGCTTGAGCCAAGGCCACTTTGTAGGGAAGGATAGTCGCAGATCACGTTAATGAGGATGAGCAAATTCTTTGGACTATAACTACAGTGATGAAGAATTTCAAATTTTTGGAGAAGAAGAAGTTGTTGAAGAACCTGCACAAGATCCTATCCTTGAAGATGTTCTTGGTGCAATGGTTGAGGAAGGACCTCCCCCTGCTGGGAGAGATATGAGTAGAGCCATGGTCATCAACGCACAACAGCACAATATAGAGTTGAGGAGCTCACGATGGATCTACCGACATGAGAATGGCCATGGAGTGCCAATTGAAGTTGTCAATGAGTTAAGAACTCAAGAAATGACATGCAACAGTTAAGAACTCAATTGGACAGGCAAGAACAAAGATTTGAAGAACTGATGAAGATGGTAAATGATAATAGACAATCTACTGATACAGTTGCTTCAAACTTTGCATCTACTCAAAATGCAATGAATAATTTGATACTAGATGTCCAGGGTATCAAAGTTGGAAATAAAGCCAAAGACAAGTTTCTAAAAGATCAACTTGTCTCTATACATGAGAAACTTGACAAGCTTGCTGAAGCTCCCAAACTTGCTGAGCCTATTGCTGCACAACAACCTGCTGTGCCTGATCCCAAATTTACTGAAAGGATCAACAGACTGGAAGAGACCCTGCAATCAAGGATTACTTCACTTGATACTAGAACTGGAACAATGGCAGGTCAATTACACAGAGTGATAGTATCACAGGAAGCTATTCATGGCCTCATCTCACGTTTTGTTGATGATGTCACTAAGGGAAGAGGGCTAATCACCGCAACAAAGGAGGTCGCTAGACTCTTTGCACATAAGAGATGGACTGATGATACAAATGCTTTTAGGCAACCTGCACCTGGCAGAGTGCAACTCACTGATGATCTCCTATCACAGTACAAGAAAGAGTTTCATAACAGAAGGAGACCCTATCGTGACATGGGATTTCATGAAGGTCTTAACTCTTTCTTGAGTTTGAAGTTTTGGGAGGCAAGGATTAGAGCTTTAAGAGCAACTACCAGAGGCAGAAGGAGTAGCAGAGGTGAAAAGGTGCTGCCAATTACAAAAGCAAAAGATTCACCAATGAATTTAAGGAGTCAGATATGAAGTTTGGCTTGAGGTGAATCGAGATCAATCTTGTACTTGCTGAAGCATGGAATTGGTGGAAACAAGTCAATTCTTATATTGACTTTACACTTATTGAGAATGAATGGATGGTTGAAATGATAGAAGAGATCGAGCCTATCAAGAGCAAGTCGAGAAGGCTAGACAAGAAAGAGAAAGAGACAATAGATCGCCTACTTTTCACTTTGCTTATCTTTGATGTATCTAGTTGTAATAATGTGAACAAATATTTATAATGAGAATTGACTGAATTTGTTCTGCTTGTATTTTTATCTTTTGCTTTGTTTGATTAGGTGAGGTAGTAGTGGCATCATCACCAAAAGGGGGGAAATTGTTGGACTTATTTCTCGCTTTGATGATGAGTGCCATACTAGCTGTTATAGTGCAAAGGCAAAAGATGTCTAGATAAAATGTATAGGTTTATTAGAGTTTGATTCATAAATAGGTTTGATCAAACAAGCATCGTAAAAGGTCATTGATTGCTTATCGCAGACCGTCTAGGTCGATAGGGTAGATAGGTCAAGATGACTGGTCTGCAAACTCAAAGATCAAGACCGGCAAGGCCGAGGTTTCAACTCGGTAAATGAAGGCTAAGGGATCAAACTTAGTATTTAATGTCAAGGATATGGAATCGAAATTTAGGCAAGTCTGTGATGACCTAAATCGACTACATATACCTTGTGTAGAAGGTCTAAGTTCCACAAGTTGGATGATGTTTGGAACTTAGTTATACTTTAAATAATGTAATCTAACTTCAAAAACAAAAGTTGGATATAAGGATTCAGTTGCATTATATTTTACAGAGACAAAAATATGATGTTCAAATAGATCGATTGGTTTTACAAGAGATCGATGAACCTGCCGATATATATACCTCGATTAATTCAAGATTATTGGGAAGTTACATGGATAAGAATGACCAACTACCTCGACTTATCAAGCAAATCAAAGGTGAGATTAAAAGACGTTGGGATGATCCATATTTTTATCCATTGGATACAAGTCAAAGGGTGGACAGATCAGCCTTCACAAAAAGTAATCTGACAGTTTGATCCCTATGAATAGTGACAGAATGCATTGAGGATGGGACAAATACAAGGAACGGTCACATTTGAATTTCAAATTTAAGTCACATGCATTCCTACCTATAAATAGAGGACTTTCAACTCAAGAAGAAGATGATGAATTTTGGAATAAACTTCAAGTGATAACATTGAGCTGAAAAACACCTGTTGAACTTCTTGAGCTTAAGGTCAGCGATCTAGTTATTTTATTCAAGTGCATTCTGTGTTTCAAGCTTGCATCAAGCATACACACTTGAAGATTGCAAGTCTGCTGATTATATCATTCTAATCAAGTCTGCTTTGAATCGAATCATTTACTTGATTCATTCTTTATTTTATAAAGAACTCACAAGACAACAGTGAAGCATCTGTTGAGTGTGAAAGACTCGTTGGTTTGTGGTGGAGCCGGTGAAGAGGCAATTCTACCCTTCAAGGACCAGTGGAAGACTCAGGAGCAAAGAATCCTACCTGTTCTTAGTTTTCGCCAGTGAAGCCATAGTTATTGGTGAAGGACAAGCAATCTAGGATTCTTTGTAACAGATAACTCAAAGATTACTAGTGAATTTCCTCCAACATCACAGGAGAAGAGTGGACGTCATGTGATTACATCACCTGGAACCACTATAAAATCTCTCTACTTACTTACGCATTTATTTTCGCACTTAGTCATTATTCATATCAACTCTTTGAATCTAGCAAATCAAATCACACACATACACTCATGAGTATCTAATACTTAGTAACATATTTAACAACAAGTAACAAGGCTTAATTTTGATATTATTCCATTGCACAAATTCAAAGAATCGAATCACAAGATGACTATCATTTATCGGCCAGGTCATCGAGGTCTCAAACAGACTCTCAAGTGTCAAAGAAGTCTTGAAGTTGCGAATTTGTTAACTCCAAAGTTTTAAGTGTTAAGTTTATTCACCCCCCTCTAAACTTAACTAAAGCCTTTTCAACAACCACAAACTATGAAAGTATCTAGTAATAATAGTGGTAATTTAAACAAAACTTACGAAAATGATTTTACGATACACCACATTTTCTCGATGACATCTCATTTGTGCGAGGAGTCTTGTGTACCCAAAGACTGTAAATACCGTCTTCCCCATCTTTAAGACATTCTTCTACTTCTTCAAGAATCTTGAAGCATGTCTACCCCTATTTATGAGTAAAACACACAAAATTAGTGTCCAGATAGTCTTGAAATGATACCCGATCTCACACACACACATGTTAAGCAGGAGTTTGAAAATGAAAGTAGCATAAGGGTATTTTTGTGTGAAATGAAACAAAGAAATAACAACCTTCACTTACTCATATAATTTCTTATCTTTTCCCAAGCCAAGAGCCGTTCCAAAGTAGAGCCAAGACTTTTTGGACCTCCTGATACCTCAAGAGAACTAGGTTCAAACCTTTATTTAACAGCTAAAGGTGGCTTTGAAGTCCATCTTCACTCAAATTACTAAAAACTCCGCCGAATGATTGATGTATAACATTTATATGATAAAAATTACGATATTTTATATATTTTATTAACTCTTTCTATATAAAATATAAGAAATTATAACGATAATCTTATGAAATATTAATAGTAATGAATAAATCTAAATACTATAAAAATCTAGTAAAAGTAATAAAAGCGATATAAATTTTGTACCGGTTTAGTAACCGGAGTGTCGTGTCGATTTACGTGGGTATTTTTGGTATTTTATTGCATTTTTAGGTAAACCAAGACCCAGTGGACGACACTTTTTGAAGTAAAATCATATCTTTTGAAGGAAGTAAGGAAGTGCCACGAGATTTAAAGTTCAAGTGGATTAACGGTTCGTAGTACTATTATCGAATTTTATTCTCGACGAACAAATGGCCCATCAAAAAGGAATTTTATGAAGAAGAGTCCTTCATGGAAGTTATAGATCTCTTCAAGAGCTTTCCAACGCTTCTTGAATTATGTCATTTGGAGATCCAGAGCTCAAGTTATGATTTTATCAAGTTTCAGATCAAGTTATGGAAAAAAACTACCCGGATCAATCCGGAATAACCTCGGATCGATCCGGCCTGTCAGTTGGAAACATAATGATGATCAGCATGTGATTCTGCAGAGAATAATCCGGTAGATAATATTTTTTATTCCCGGATCGATCCGGCATCACCTCGGATCGATCCGGCCCTGGAAAATTTGGCCTATAAATTCAAAGAGCTTGTAGACGAAAGGGGTACCAATATATATATACTAGCTTATATATATCCTCTAATCTTTTAATTAGTAGTAGTAATGTATATATTAGTAGGCATTCTGCCATAAATAATGTAGAAGTTGTAGTATCGTTGTAATGCTTGGACGGTTATCGGGAGTTCAATGTTGAAGAAGTTGTTGTAATTTCCGGAAGAATACGCCTCTAAATCAGCGATTGTAACTGGTAAAATTCTAAAGTTTTATGTTCGTTGTTTTATGTTTTTCGTTATAATGTTAATAGGCTAAATCTATAACTAGCCAAGATATGTAATTGAAATATTTCGATCTTTTGGTAAAATGGATGATGACTATAATTAAAATTGAATTTGATGAATCTTTTTCTACTTGAAATATAATGAAAATATTCGTATTGACGTAATTAACCAAGATGAATCGCAACATATAACCTAACGATGAACCCGACCCGAGAGAAGTTAGGATATGAGATAAAAGATAGAAAACCGGAGGGCAAAAATGGCCGTCTAAAGCGTGACAACGGAATCCTATTTCCTACCCGGGGCGATTTGTCTTGGAAAGATGAATCTTATTAAATTTGTGCTCAAGATCGTAATAATGTTAAAATCAACGGTTTAATTGAAACTAACACCGAAAGTTAAATCGATCCGCCGACAACCGGAGCCTTTTGAATAACACCGGCCGTCGACAAACGGAATAACCTCTTTTATCCGGGGTAGATTTGTACTCGATACTGCTCGAGACTAACCGAGATTAGCATGGGGCGCTTGTGGAGATTGAACTCGATGACAATTTGACATATGACAGCTTTAAATGCGCTTCGTGTGAGAGGGACTTTGTTGAGTGAGGAGTGCACCGTTTCACTTATTCAATTGGACCTAATAAAAGGAAGAACGAGCACATCCATTAAGCTAAAAGATTGAATAATCCAATTACATATATCTTGGCTAGTTCTATAATAATTATTAGTATTTAATATATTGGTATCTATATATCTATATATTTATATATATATATATAGTTTATTTATGTATTACTATATATATATTTATGTATTTATATATATTATGTTAGTTTAGTTTTAATTTATGTATTTATTTTCTGTTTATTAGTATATTAGTGACTCATATGATAAACCTGCGATTTAGATCGAGTTAATAATAGTTGTTTGGTGTTTAACCACACTTAAAAGAATTACCTTGTTTCCTGAGGATTCGACACACGACTCACCACACTAGCACTACTGATTTGACCCGATACCTTCGTCGGTTAAGGACTGAATAGCATTAGAAAAGGCCACGCCAATGATACGCATCTCTGCATTACAAAAACAATTCAAATGAAATTTTCAAGATAAAACTAAAATGAGTTCAATGAATTGAGCTGTAAACTTTTATCAGTCTATCACAACCCCCATTGCTTAAACAACTGGGAAAGAAAGTAACAAATCTTAAATCCCAATAAGATATGGAACCCAATTTTAATCAAGATGGCTATTGATCAATTTTATGATATGGAACCCACTGGGAAACAAAGAATGTGTTGGCATTCTTTGTACAAGGACAATATAAAGTATGTGACTCATACTTGTCTCATGGCATTGTTAAACAAAAAGATTCTAGAAAAGTATATGAATAGCAAGATAAAACAAAGGAATGTGCAGTGATAAAGGTGCAAGATGTGACTCAGATTATTGCAGGATATAACGAACTTGATTCGTAACAAGATTAGTGCAGCGCAGCTTTAACTAATAAAACAAAGAGACGTAAGGATAGCTTAAAACAGAGGAGTCGATATAGTTTAATTCAAAGAGATTCAAAGGGTCGCAATGACAGATTACAATTCTGATTACCAAAGCACAAAGGAACTATAGATTAATTACATGAACTTTTATTCAAACAATGGCTTAGATTAACAAAAGACTCCAAATACGCAACAGATTCAAAGTTACAGTAGATTAGACTAATAATTGGAGTTGTTAATATACAGTTCAATCTGAAATTCGACCCTCTAGTGATACCAGATTTTGACAAATATATATTAACAAATCTATGAACACTTCTACATCATCAAGAACGCAGATATAGACAATGACAGAAAAAAATCAAACAATAAACATCATCAATGAAGATTTGGACTTTACCAACTGCTTAGGAGGAAGAGGCTTTGAAAGAAGCTCAAAGAAGACGACATTTGCCGCCAGCGTAGCTTGAGATGCACCTTTCTTAGCAATCACGCTGCGAGCTACAACTTTACGAGCAAAGACAAACAAGCGAAAGGGGTCACTGAATCATCGTCGCCGAGAAGATCAAACGGATTCAATGTCGCTATTCCTCCCTCCACGCAAAAAGAACCGATTCTATATAATCTAAACACCGATTTTCGTAATATTTCTACAAAATTGAACAATTCAAATCCATAAATAAGCAATTAGATTGAAATTACAGAGGAAGAAGAGAGATAAATGAAAGTTATGCCAGAGAGAAAAATGCTTAAAAACCATGGCGAAAATCATGCTAAGAAGTAGAGTACAAAACAAGTGACCTTAAAAACCCTACTCAAAAGAATGAAGAAGGGAATTGTACAACACATTGCCCTTCTTTGTGAGCAAAAAGTCATCGATGATGGTGAAGACCGATTTTACTAGTAGCGGCGGGTGGGAGGAGAGTGTATGAGGTTTTAGGAAAATAATTTAACAAAGTGAAATGCTTTTGTCGAGAAAGAGATACGAGTTCCGCATAACAAATTTACGGCGTGTAAACATATGTACGTCGTAAATATTTTCTAAAACACGACGTGCAGGAAAAGCGCATAGTAAATTTATAAATATTTCCACAATAATGGCGTGCAAATGGGAGAACGCCATAAATATTAAAAATTACGACGTGCATTAAAAGCATGTCGTAAAACGCACGTCGTAAATTTATTATTTTCTTGTAGTGGGGTACGAAAAAATTGCAAAAAAGTTTTAAATTTTGTTTAAATAACAATCTGATATCAACCAAAACGAAAAAGTTTTAAATTTTGTTTGAAAAAAGTTTTAAATTTTGTTTGTACAAAGGCCATTCGGGTGTCCGTTTCGCATGCCGTTTGCGCCGCCGTGCCTTATTTAACGTTCTAGTCGATATCACATCATTACTTCAAAGTAAATTATAAAAAAATTTTCATACTTTTTTGTACCCACAGAGTATTAAATGGTGTGAATTTTGATTCTCTGTACAAGGCTATTCGGGTGTCCGTTTCGCATGCTGTTTATGCCGCCGTGACTTATTTAACGTTCTGGTCGATTGTTAGTAATACCATCCGCAACGGAAGCGATTTAAGGATCTAGATCTATAAAATACACGTAATAAAATAACTAGATCTACATCTACAAGGGGGTTGTAGAACATACCTCTTGGATCTCAAAATCCAAGTTGAAGAACCGCAATAGAAAGAACGAACAAGGTGTGAAGAGCACCACGATCTTCCGTACGTGTGATCCAAGCAACTCCCGGTGGAAGGAAATCCTCGTCTCGAATCCTTCCGATATGCTACCCGGAAAAATCTCCAAGATTTTTCCCCAACCCTCTTGGCCGAAATTCTATCTCCTCTCTAAGAGTTGACAGTCGAAATTATTGTGTGTCTAAGGCTTGGGAGAACTATCTTTATATAGGAGAGTAAAACTTAACCTCCAAGGATTTAATAATTAATACAAAATCAATTATAATAATCCTATTAAATAAAAGATAATTCCATAATATTCTAGAACAAATCTAGAATAATATTTATCTTTATTTCTTTCCATAAATATTTATCCAATAAATATTTTATGCACATGTCTTATTAATACACAAGAAAATAATTTCTTGTTCCAAAAATAAGGCTATGGCGAAAATTGTATTGTGACCTAGTCACTTATGATTTTCGCCAAACACACTAATTGGGCCAAGATTATGAAAAATGTCTTTTCCACATATTTAATTATTTAGCCCAACTAATTTAATAGTCCACTAAACAATTAATTCACATATCGTTTTAATAAAGTCCAACAAGAACTAAATTAATATTATTAGGATTCGACGTCCGAGAATAGCTATGCTATATTAGGAGGCACGTCGAGGACCATGGACTAATAATCGCCGGCTCCGATAAATCAAATAAATAATTATATTCGATAAATCAATCACAAAGAATATGCCACCATAATCCCGTGACCGCACTCCTCCGATTATGAGATTATATTTATCTCCTCACGAGAATAATAATAAGCGTCCATTGATATAATCATTACATATGGATTAATCCTCCATAGATCGCTCATTCTAAATCGGAAATTACCGTTAACCCTTTCTAGAACCTCTTATCCTTATTTACCATTAACCCCTAGTGATCAATTAATTCATACAACTCACCGGTAGCTAATCGGTGTAATATGAACTCCATGGATCGATCGGTTTCTAGGATTAACAAATAAGGAATCGTCTATCTACTTCCATAAATGGAAGGAATGGATTCCGTATCCGTGATAACACGGACTACTCACTCAATCCAAAGACAATGCCAAGATGGGGTAATTCGGACCACGACTCGGTGTAATCCTTAACCGTCAAGTCAAACTTCATACCGATTCAAGCAGCTTGATCGTGATCACCTCAGATTAAGATATATCCATAAACATGATCATCCATTGATTCGATAAGAATTCTCGATTACGGAATTATATCGTGAACTCTAATCAAATCGGTCCAAATTTATATGATATATCTATCATATATAAATGCCCCATTAGGTTCTCTTAACCGAAAGTCCGGATAAGACAATCACACCTATTGTGTTATGGGCGCATTAATAGCACGTTAAAGGAGAGACCCGATACTCTCGATTAACTTCACTACGGGCTAATTGTATATTAAGTACATCTTCACTAACTCAATCCTCCCGTGTATATACCATACACCGAGTTAAGTGATTACATAAACGATATACTTTAGGGTTTTCGTAGTGTAATTACTATTGTCACATCGGTGAATATGAGAATAATAAATATGAATAACAATATCATTTCATTTATTAAATAAAACAATTACAAAATTGTCTTTCGGCATCACACCTAACAATCTCCCACTTGCACGAAAGCATGTGATTAATTGTTTTAGAGCACACCCTATTATTTAAAATACAACAAACTACATCTCCCACTTGCTCTAAAGCAATGGAGACCCATCCCGTATTCTAGTACCCATTAAGCATATCATAACCATTTCGATTCCAAAGTACACTCCGAGTATGCCGTCGTAGGATAGGTCGTTGACTCGGGAGTACCTACATCTAAATGTCATGGGTCTTAATGATTAGTCGGGTTGTCGGCTCGAGACGATCCGTAGAATCGAAACGCGTTACCGGTCCATCTAATCATGTGGTACCGAGTAAACATCGAGCCCAAGATCGACTTAACGATCATCCTCAATCTGACTTAAAGTCAAAATCAGTGTATCACACATATCCAAGTTCACACATGAATATGTCCGCATATTATTCCTCGTTCTCTTCAAGATACTAAAGGACATACTAAACTTGCTTTGTTAACCGCCGAATCTAAGATTCGATCAAAGTTGACGTTCAATAACCTGACCATCTCTTACTAGAAAGAGAATCTATCCCATTTCTCTTGATCCAAAGATTTAGAGAGTCATTCCTGAGGCATAGGGTAGAACTTCCTCGTTGAATGTTGCATACACAGATGCATCATCTTAACCAATAAGATGGATGGGAAACCAAAGGATCGATTCTAATGAATTCGGCCGAGTCAAACTCTTAAGAATGTTGTCCAAATCTCTCATTGCGAGAAATTGTGGCATTGTCGGTCGACTTCAGATAACACACCCACGTTGATTCCAACTGGTGCAGTGTTATCCTTCACAAACACTAATATATGTATGTATATATTCACTATCATTTGTACTAAAATTGATATCCGTCTACAAAAGACTTATCAATATTCTCGTCAAATCCATATATTGTAGAAATATATGACTTCCAATGACCGAGAGGTTTGCTTTTTATCCACAAAAGGACATAAGCCTTGATAAATATCCCGTCATAAGTTCATAAGGCAATACCCTTTTGTTCCGAATGAATCCAGACTCCGTTTGTTTGGCAAGAAAGTCTCGTGGAATCACCCCTATTTTTCTCGCTTTTGAACGAAATCATGCAATACCGAATTCATTCTACTCTTTTCCGTGTAGATCCAATTACTCCCACTGGGCCTCGAGACGCTCAGTGCTTCTACAAGAGTATGAACAGACTCTGAGTACCAAACTCCATTCACAGGGTTATGGCTATTAAACCAACCTCTATTATCAGAATCCTATACTGCTCACAAAAGAGCCATAGGTCATCAATCGATCCTCAGACTACAAAGTCCGCAGAACCCGTAATGGGTAATGGATAAACCATACTCCCACTACATTCTGGGTGGATCGAAATTATGATCTAGTTTAGTAGTATTTAGTGTTATCACCAACAACCGATGTTGGATGTGGTCTCGATTTTAATCGCTTAGTAACTACCTTGAGTAAACGTGCTTCAAGGTTCAAGGTTTTGTTTGTTCATAGACTCTATCGTAAAGGGACGCAATAAAGATAACCGTCCCTTCCTCGATTTCAAGAATCTTATAACAAACCTTTTTCTCAATTCTACAAGATATATAACGATTGGTCATCGACCGAACGTGTTCACGAAATTCCCGACCTACCTTCAAGCAATTGTGTGCTAAATGCTTATATTTATGGAAGTGGGGTGAACCGAATCCACACCTTATCCGTAAATTCCAAAGCATATTCTAGGTAGACTTCTCGGTCTTACATTTCAATGTAAACCGTTATTTCGCTTCCAATATCTTTATTGAGTTAAGCGATGTATTGTAGCACATCTAAAAACTATATAAGGCAATTTAACGGTTTCTCACTTAGTGAAAGCATTTCACTATGAGGCGAGGCCGAGCATCATCCCTAGGACTATGTGATGGCCCATTTCTCGAGTATAGAATACTCTATCTCTGCTGAAAACAGAGAAGCCTCAAAATATTTTGGATAAACTTACCGGAGTGTTTGAATAGTTATCGACAAGAAGTCACTACTGAATCTCCTACTAGCTTGTATCTTTCATCGACTCGAAGGTCGTCATGAACAAGCTATGTTACTTCTTTATAACCATTATCCTTTCCCGATTGAAAGGAAACTTAGTCATTGAACCTTTGAGACAATATAACCAGATCGGGAGAAAGGAATCACCCGAGCCGCCTTGTGTCTTGTCTTTTAAGGACTATGCACTAACTATGGAATATGAAGAAGCGTTTATCTAAATATAGAAACCAATTGCTTTTAACAGTTCTTAAGATGTGTTTTATATACATATTTCAGCAGTTGTAAGTGGTTTTGACTTTATCAAACAAAAGTCCGAGTCTTGGATTCGTACTACAAATGGTATATTCACTTTCTATACGACAAACAAATTATCGAATAGAAGGTAAATCCATTCGTTCCAACGAATCTTAAACAGAAAATATTTTTTCCGCGATATCCAAGGATTGAATCGAGAATCATTTCCTTATATCACTCCCACTATTCTAGCTAAAATTAATTGCCCGTTGTTTACTCCTTTAATCGTTAAATGCACCGCTACCTTGTTCTTCCAAAGAACTTAGCTCGAGAAAATCGCCAAGGATTCATAGGTTGGTGATCCAAAATCACTGCCCTTATCCTATGATTTTCGCTAATTAATTTTCGTTCGACCTTAAAATTTTCTTAGTTTAGATGACTAACACTTTTAGACATATGCTCCCATTCTTGACTTTCCGTGAATGGAAACAGTCTTGAACCAGCGGTTCGTTTGAGTAGACACTACTCTTGAACCGTGGGATGTCTATTTCGAGTGTTACTCGTCGGGACTTCTCGGATATCATAACATTAAAGCTCCCACTAGTTTATCGGTTCCAAATACCGTCTAACGAGCAATGCTTTATTTTTATGATTTTACGATTTTTTTGATTAGAAAATCTTTCGTACATAGTTCCAATGTTTCCAGAAAAACAACAAATCATAGAACTCCCACTAGTTCATCGATTCCAAATATCGTCCAACTAGCGATATTTCATGACTTTCCGGTTTTTCAATTAGAACGGTTACGTGTGTAGTCAGTTACACTTTTCTAATGTTCTAGAAAAACAACAAATCATAAAGCTCCCACTAGTTCATCGATTCCAAATATCGTCCAACTAGTAACACTTCATGATTTTCCGATTTTTCTATTAGAAAATTACTCGTGTACATACTCAAAATTCACTAGAAGAATTTCAAAGTCCGAAATCACCTTTGATCAAACTAAGTTTGTCTTCCGTTTGACACGAATGACACTAGTGACATACCTATATGTCACTGGTTTTTAAAAGGCTTAAGAGAAAATATCTCTTTCGAAAATTAATTGCATTATCGATTAACTAGTTCAACGTCCTAGTTATTTTCCACTTTTTAACGAAGTCAATACTAGTCAAGTATAAATTTTAAGCAATTTAGTAAGGGATATAATGTCAGAAATAAAATGACATATATTAATTCAAGTTAACACTACTATATTTATTTTAGGAATTGTAAACTAAAATTAAGTCTAGCTACTCTACCATTCCAAGGTTTTAACCTCGCATCTCAGTGCCGCCTTAGGGTAGGTCAAAGAGATGACGGTTAAATCGAGACAATCTCATCAATGAATAACTTGTGAGAATCGAACATCCCACGAGAATCGAACATCCCTTTATTCATTGACTACCTTCCTTTTAGCCTAGATATTATCAAGAAAATACCCATGATGAGTGTGACCTACTATATCGGATCTCTTAGGTACGCCCGAGTATGCCGTCTTAGGATAGGTCGGTGACCCGACAGTACCCGTAAATCCTATCCTTTCGGAGACCAAGCCATGAATGTTGATAGGCGAACACCATCCTTGGGGGGCGAAATCAAAGCGCCTCGAGGCGTCACCCTTCTCTCACTTACCTCAGATCTATAGTAGAGGCCGTGGGGTTACCGCCGCCTCCCGGCTCTCACTCAATATTTTGGAAGTGGTTGTGGGTTAACTAACCACGTCTTTTGATGTTATCATAAAAGCTCATCAAATCAAGGATTCGAATGGTGTCGGTAACGTAGGCAAGCCTACCCGTCCCTATTCGTTGGAACATATGTGACGATCGGACGAAATCGGGTCAAGATGACCTCATTGAGATAAGAAGGAATCACCCCTCCGTTCTCCGGTGTAGCTTAGTCTTGCCGGACCCCGTGCATACATCACACTAGGAGAGGGTTAAGTCGGTCGAGCGAAGCTCGCTTGACCACCCAACCTATAAAGCGAACCGCTTTTATCCAAGATTTATTGTTCTTTTACCATCATTCAATCTCGTAGACACTACGAATCGAAAAACGTGATCTCGCTTTGGGCTTTAAGGCGGTTCACCGAGAACACACACCGAAAGGCTTAACGATTTCATAACCCGTCCTCGGATCTTTAATTAGTTACTAAATTAATTAATTACCACGTATTAATTAAATTTCAACTAATTACACGAGTTTGTATACATGCCTATTTTAATTACCAAAATTAAAATTCTACATGTATGCATGGAGTGGATTTATGATATGATGCATGTCATGGCAATTCCGATTTTATATCTATTTTATGATCAAACACATAAAAAATAAATTACGGAAAATTTAAACACCGAGATGGATCGTTGGTACCCCCGACTAACCTATTTTCTAAGGAAAAGTAAAATTTAATCTAGGTCTTCAAATCTCGATCTTCGATCTTGATCTTGAAATTTTCCGGATCTCGAACCTTCGATCTTGACACTTAACTACGAACGATTTAGGAGAGGAGGCGTAATATACCAATATATTTAAAATATATCTATATTATCAAATTGTTTTATAAAAAACTTATTAATTATTTTTTTTTTATTTTATTAAAGGCTCTCGGCCAAGTTCAAAAGAAAAGGAAACTTTTTTTTTTTTTTATTTTTTTTTTTATATTAACCGTAGGCCTTTCGGCCAACAAAAATGAAACATTAGGTTAAAAGAAATTAATTGCTGCCGCAACGTGTTCTGCCTTCTCATCCTTTTTTTTTTTTTTAATTCTGTAACCAAAAAAAAAAAGAATTGCTGCCGCCGATGGAAAAGAAAAAAAATAATTAAACAATTCAGCCTCCTCCGGTTTTTACCTTTTTGATGATCTTCAACACATCATCTCCGTCGTCTTGAACCCAGATCAAAAATAAAATTACAAAGGTACTACCTTTTACAATTTTTTGCATTACATAAAATAAATTACACAACCTATGCTCAATTGATGCTAATCAAAAGAGCTACAAAATAGATTTACAGGTAAACAATACAAACCCCAATCCATCTCTTCAACCAAGACATTCATAACATAAAAAAAATAAAACATAAATTTCGGCCCCCTTTAAAAAAAATTGGGACAAAAAAAAATCTACATGTTTTACCACTCCTAGATCTAATATTTTATACGTATAAATATAGATCACCTTGGTCTCTGATATCACTGTTAGTAATACCATCCGCAACGGAAGCGATTTAAGGATCTAGATCTATAAAATACACGTAATAAAATAACTAGATCTACATCTACAAGGGGTTGTAGAACATACCTCTTGGATCTCAAAATCCAAGTTGAAGAACCGCAATAGAAAGAACGAACAAGGTGTGAAGAGAACCACGATCTTCCGTACGTGTGATCCAAGCAACTCCCGGTGGAAAGAAATCCTCGTCTCGAATCCTTCCGATATGCTACCCGGAAAAATCTCCAAGATTTTTCCCCAACCCTCTTGGCCGAAATTCTATCTCCTCTCTAAGAGTTGATAGTCGAAATTATTGTGTGTCTAAGGCTTGGGAGAACTCTCTTTATATAGGAGAGTAAAACTTAACCTCCAAGGATTTAATAATTAATACAAAATCAATTATAATAATCCTATTAAATAAAAGATAATTCCATAATATTCTAGAACAAATCTAGAATAATATTTATCTTTATTTCTTTCCATAAATATTTATCCAATAAATATTTTATGCACATGTCTTATTAATACACAAGAAAATAATTTCTTGTTCCAAAATAAGGCTATGGCGAAAATTGTATTGTGACTTAGTCACTTATGATTTTCGCCAAACACACTAATTGGGCCAAGATTATGAAAAATGTCTTTTCCACATATTTAATTATTTAGCCCAACTAATTTAATAGTCCACTAAACAATTAATTCACATATCGTTTTAATAAAGTCCAACAAGAACTAAATTAATATTATTAGGATTCGACGTCCGAGAATAGCTATGCTATATTAGAGGCACGTCGGGGACCATGGACTAATAATCGGCTCCGATAAATCAAATAAATAATTATATTCGATAAATCAATCACGAGAATATGCCACCATAATCCCGTGACCGCACTCCTCCGATTATGAGATTATATTTATCTCCTCACGAGAATAATAATAAGCGTCCATTGATATAATCATTACATATGGATTAATCCTCCATAGATCGTTCATTCTAAATCGGGAAATTACCGTTAACCCTTTCTAGAACCTCTTATCCTTATTTACCATTAACCCCTAGTGATCAATTAATTCATACAACTCACCGGGTAGCTAATCGCTGTAATATGAACTCCATGGATCGATCGCTTTCTAGGATTAACAAATAAGGGAATCGTCTATCTACTTCCATAAATGGAAGGAATGGATTCCGTGATCTGTGATAACACGGACTACTCACTCAATCCAAAGACAATGCCAAGATGGGGTAATTCGGACCACGACTCGGTGTAATCCTTAACCGTCAAGTCAAACTTCATACCGATTCAAGCAGCTTGACTCGTGATCACCTCGAGATTAAGATATATCCATAAACATGATCATCCATTGATTCGATAAGAATTCTCGATTACGGAATTATATCGTGAACTCTAATCAAATCGGTCCAAATTTCTATATGATATATCTATCATATATAAATGCTCCATTAGGTTCTCTTAACCGAAAGTCCGGATAAGACAATCACACCTATTGTGTTATGGGCGCATTAATAGCACGTTAAAGGAGAGACCCGATACTCTCGATTAACTTCACTACGGGCTAATTGTATTTTAAGTACATCTTCACTAACTCAATCCTCCCGTGTATATACCATACATCGAGTTAAGTGATTACATAAACGATATACTTTAGGGTTTTCGTAGTGTAATTACTATTGTCACATCGGTGAATATGAGAATAATAAATATGAATAACAATATCATTTCATTTATTAAATAAAACAATTACAAAATTGTCTTTCGGGCATCACACCTAACATCGATATCACATCGTTACTTCAAAGAAAATCATAACCTTATTTTTCATACTTTTTTAATACCCACAAAGTACTTAACGGTGTGATTTTGGATTCCTTCTACAGGCCATTCGGGTGTCCGTTTTGCATGTCGTTCGCACCGCCGTGCCTTATCTAATGTTTTGGTCGATGTCACATCGTTATTTCGAAGAAAATTACAACCTTTTATTTTGTACCTTTTCCATACCGATAAAGTTCTTAGCGGTGTGATTTTTGATTCCTTGTACAAGGGAATTTGTGTCCGTTCAGAATGTTTTTTGCGCCGATGTGCCTTATTTATTGTTCTGGTAGATATCACATCGTTACTTTAAACAAAAGTAAAACCTTTTTTTTAAATTTTTTTTGTACTCACGGAGAAGTTAATGGTGTGATTTTTGATTCCTTGTACAAGGCCATTTTGGTGTCCGTATTGCTTGCCGTTTGTACCGCCGTGCCTTATTTATCGTTATGGTCGATATCACATCAGTACTTCAATGAAAATTAAAAACTTTTTTTTGAACTTTTTTTGTACCCATCGATGACTTCACGGTGTATTTTTGATTCGCTGTAAAAGGCAATTCGGGTTTCCGTTTCGCATGCCGTTTGCGCCGCCGTGCCTTATTTAACGTTCTGGTCGATATCACCTCGTTACTTTGAAGAAAATTACAACCTTTTTTCATACTTTTTTCATACCCACAAAGTACTTAACGGATTGATTTTTGATTCCTTGCACAAGATTGTGTCCGTTTCGCATGTTTTTTGCGTCGTCGTACCATATTATCGTTTTTGTTGATATCTGATTTTTATTTCAAACAAAATTTAAAACTTTTTTGTAATTTTTACGTACCCACAGAGTACTTAACGGTGTGATTTTTGATTCCTTGTACAACGCGATTCTGGTGTCCGTTTTGTACGCCGTTTGCGCTGACGTGCCTTATTTAACATTCTGGTCGATATCACATCGTTGCTTCAAAGAACATTACAAACTTTTTTCATACTTTTTTGTACACACAGAGTACTAACAAAGGTGAATTTTGATTACTTGTACAAGGCCATTCGGGTGTCTATTTCGCATGCCGTTTACGCCGCCGTGCCTTATTTAACGTCTTGTCGATATCACATCGTTACTTCGGAGAAATTCACAACCTTATTTTTTGTACTTTTTTCATACCACACAGTACTTAACATTGTGATTTTTGATTCCTTGTACAAGGCTATTCAGGTGTCCATTTTGCATGCCGTTTGCGCCATCGTACCTTATTTAATGTTCTGGTTGATATTACATCGTTCCTTCGAAGAAAATTACAACCTTTTATTTTGTACTTTTTCCATACCTATATAAAGTACTTAACGGTGTGATTTTTGATTCCTTTTATAAGGGAATTTGTGTGTCCGTTTTGCATGTTTTTTGCGCCGCCGTGCCTTATTTATTGTTCTGGTCGATATCACATCATTATTTTAAATAAAATTATAAACTTTTTTTTGTACCCACAGAGTACTTAATGGTGTGATTTTTGATTCCTTGTACAATGCCATTCTGGTATCCGTTTCTCATGCCGTTTACGCCGACATGCCTTATTTAACAATCTGTTCGATATCACATCGTTACTTCAAAAAAAATACAAACCTTTTTTTCGTACTTTTCAATGTACCCATAGGGTACTTAATGGTGTGATTTTTGATTCCTTGTACAAGGCTATTCTGGTGTCCGCTTTGCTTGCCGCTTGCGCCGTCGTGCCTTATTTATCGCTTTGGTCGATATCACATCGATTACTACAAAGAAAATTACAAACTTTCTCCTTGTACAAGGCTATTATGGTGTCCGCTTTAAACCGCTTGCGCCGCCGTGCCTTATTTAGCATTCGGCCGATATCAAATTGTTACTTGATGAAAATCACAACCTTATTTTTGTACTTTTTTCATACCCACAAAGTACTTAAAGTTGTGATTTTTGATTCCTTGAACAAGGCCATTCGGGGTCCGTTTAGCGCATGCCATTTGTGCCGACGTGTCTTATTTAACGTTCTGCTCGATATCACATAGTTACTTCGAAGAATATTACAAACATTTTTCATATTTATCTTACCTTTAGAGTACTTAACGGTGTGATTTTTTATTCCTTGTTCAAGGCCATTCGGGTGTCCGTTTCGCATGCCGTTTGCACCGCCGTGCCTTATTTAACGTTCTGGTCGATATCACATCGTTACGTCAACGAAAATCACAAACTTATTTTTCATACTTTTTTCATACCCAAAGATTACTTATCAGTGTGATTTTTAATTCCTTGTACAAGGCCATTCGGTGTCCGCTTTTGCATGCCGTTTGCACCGACATGTCTTATTTAACTTCCTAGTCGATATCACATCATTACTTCAAAGAAAATTACTAACCTTTTTTGTACTTTTTATACCCATAGATTACTTAACGGTGTGATTTTTGATTCCTCGAACACGCCCATCGGGTGTCCGCTTTGCATGCCGCTTTCCCGACGTGTCTTATTTAACTTTCTCGTCGATATAACATCGTTACTTCCAAAAAGTTAAAACCCTTTTGTACCCACAGAGTACTTAATGTGTGATTTTTGATTCCTTGTACAAGGGAATTCTAGTGTCCATTTTGCTTGTTTGTTTGTGCCACCGTGCCTTATTTATCGCTTTGGTCGATATCACATCATTACTTCAAAGATAATTACAAACCTTTTTTTCATACTATTTTTGTACCCACAGAGTACTAAACGGTGTGATTTTTGATACCTAGTACAAGGCCATTTCGGTCTCCATTTTGCTTTGCCGTTTATACGCCGTGCCTTATTTATCGCTCGTCGATATCACATCGTATTTCAAAGAAAATTACAAACTTTATTTTCGTACTTTTTTGTACCCACCGATTACTTAATGGTGTGCTTTTTGATTCCTTGTACATGGCCATTCGCGTGTCCGTTTCGCATGCCGTTTGCGCCGCCGTGCCTTATTTAACGTTCTGGTCGATATCACATCGTTACTTCGAAGAAAATTATGACCTTTTTTCGTACTTTTTTTAGTACTCAAAAAGTACTTAACGGTGTGATTTTTGATTCCTTGTATAAGGTAATTCTTGTGTTCGTTTCTCATATTTTTTGCGCCGTTGTACCTTATTTATCGTTCTGATCGATATCACATCGATACTATATTTCAAATAAATTTTAATTTTTTTACTTTTTCGTACCTACAGTAATTAACGGTGTATTTTTGATTCCTTGTATAAGGTCATTCTAGTGACCATTTTGATTCCTTGTACAAGGCCATTCAGTGTCCGCTTTGCAGGCCGCTTTGTGCCGCCGTGCCATATGTAACGCTCGTCGATATCACATCGTTACTTGAACAAAATTACAACCTTTTATTTTGTACTTTTCCATACCTATATATTTTTGATTTCTTTTACAAGGGAATTTGTGTGTCCATTTTGCATGCTTTTGCGCCGCCGTGCCATATTTATTGTTTTGGTCGATATCACGTCGTTATTTTAAACACAATTAAAAACCTTTTTTTTGTACTTTTTTTTGTACCCACAGAGTACTTAATGGTGTGATTTTTGATTCCTTGTACAAGGCCATTCTGGTATCCGTTTCGCATGCCGTTTGCGCTGACATCCATTATTTAACAATATGGTCGATATCACAACGTTACTTCAAAGAAAATTACAAACCTTTTTTCGTACTTTTTTTGTACCTACAGACTACTTAACATTGTGATCTTTGATTCCTTGTACAAGATCATTCGATGTCCGCTTTGCTTGCCGCTTTGCGCCGCCGTGCCTTATTTATCGTTCTAGTCGATATCACATCATGATTCAAAGAAAATTTCAAACTTTTTTTCGTCCTTTTTGTACCCACCGATTACTATAGTTGCACATTTTAATAGAAAATCTACCATACTTGCACATTTCCACACAAAATAAATGATACTTGCACGCCACGCAATATCCATGATACTTGCAAATTTTCATAAGTACACACATACTTTAACATTTCCAGAGAAGATCCTTCATACTTGCACATTTCCACGCCTAGCTCTTGATGCTTGCACATTCCATAAAAATCCATGATACTTGCACATTTCCACGCCTAGCTCTTGATGCTTGCACATTCCATAGAAAATCCATGATACTTACGCATTTCCATGAAAATCCAACATACCGCACATTTCCATAGAAATCCGTGATGCGTGCACAATTCCATGCAAAATACAAGTTACTTACACACTTTGATGCAAAATACACGATACTTTGCACATTTCCACAAAAAAAACACTATACTTGCACATTTCCATAGAAAATCCACCATACTTGCTCATTTCCATAGAAAATCCATGATACTTGCACTTTTACACGCAAAATACACGATATTTGCACATTACAACATAAAATCCACAATACTTTCACATTTCAATGCAAAATACATGATACTTACACATTTCTACGCAAAATACACATACTTGCTCATTTTCATTGAAAATTCTTGATACATGCACATTCCACAAAATCCACGATACTTGCACATTTCAATAGAAAAAAATCCACCATACTTACATATTTGCATAGAAAAACCAGATACTTGACTTTTCCTTGCAAAATACACGATACTTGCACATTAACACATACAATCCACAATTATTGCATATTTCACACGAATAACACACGATACTTGCACATTTCCACGCAAAATACATGTACTTTCAATAGAAATCATTGATACTTGCACATTTTCATACAAAATACTCGTACTTTAAAATTTCCATTGAAGATCTTTGATACTTGCATATTTCCACGCCGAATCCATGAAACTTGCATATTCCACAGAAAATTCATGTTACTTGCACATTTAAGTAGATAATGCACCACACTTGCACATTTCCAAAAAAAAAAATCCATGATCCTTGTATGCAGCCCATGCAAAATACACGACACTTGCACATTACCATATAAATCCATGATACTTGAACATTTCCATGCCAAATACACGATACTTGCACATTTCCTCACAAAATACACTATAATTTCACATTTCCATAGAAAATCCCTCATACTTGCACATTTCACACTAAAATACACTATACATGCAAATTATGTAGAAAATCCACCATACTTGTACATTTCCATAGAAAATCTATGATACTTGCACTTTTCCATGCAAAATACACGATACTTGCACATTACCACCTAAAATCCATGATATTTGCATGTTTCCATTCAAAAACACGATACTTGCACATTTCACATGAAATCCATGATACTTGGCCGATGCACTCCAAGGATGATCGACCACGCATTCACAAGCCCAAGGATCCTATTATTGTTCAAGATGGTCTTGTCACACGTTTTCAAAAGAAGAAGGCTCGAGAAGCTTATGCAAAGTCGGTCCAAGATGTTGGAAAGGAGAATGAGGCTTTCAGATTGATGATCCAACTACTTTAAGCCTATTCATTGCTTTGATTGGGCTTGATGAGTCAAGCCCAAGTGTGGGACGCCTATGCTTATTAAATTCAGATTATTTTGGAGATTAAACCTTAGTTTATAATCAAGGAACTTTTCGTAGATTGGAGTTTCTTTCAATTATTCGAGATAGAATAGTTGGGTGGTTTTCTTGAGATAGATTACCACGAGACAATAATCGAGATTGATTATTGTAGTTACTTTCATTATTATTTCCAAATAGTCCACGCTTTTATACATTCAGAAGCTATTCTTGTTCGGAAAAACCCTAGCTTGAATTCGTATAAGCTTAAAGTCAATGTTGAATCAATAAAAGTCGAAGCTTTGATCTAGATCCTAGAATCAGATTGCTATCAAGTGGTATCATAGATTTAGGAATTAAAGCTTCAACGTCTGTTTGCACTATTCTCGAATTTCTCACGCTTTTTTAGAACCCTAGACGTTTCTTGCAATCCAAGAACCCTAATTTGTTCTAGGACGGATTCTTTGGAAATTTGTCGCTTTGCGTTACGCGTCTATCGCCGCGTTTCATTTTTCATCGCATCCGGACAAAATTATTCCTGCTATTTGCTGCATATTATCGACGTTCTTAGACTTCTTGCACCACAAAAACCTTCCCAATTGCGAGGATACTTGTGTTCTTGGACTAGTTCGATTTCAATTAATCAATATTTCGCTCAAAGATTTACTTCTTGATTTGTCAGAAAGTCTTTAATTTATTGTAAGGCCGCCTTTTTACAAAAAAACAAAAAAACAAAAAGAAAAGAAAAAAGAGCGAACAAAGCACAAAATTACGGGATTTAATCAATACCGTATCTTCCTCGTTCTTGATCGACACTCCAAAACCGAATCAAGAACATCAAGATTTATCAAGAATTTAAGGACACCGATTCTTGATTTTCGATCGAAAGAGTAGTACTCCGATCAATCTTGACGGCACTTCCGAAAAATTTGATTGTCTCTACACACACCACACGAGCTTCACGCTCGCTTTTGAAAAAAAAAAAAAATTTGGTTTTTTTATAGCTTGTGTTGTGTCGTTGAGTTCTTGTGCAAAATTTGGTGTTACGAAAATTTTTGTGCTAAAAACAAGAGTAAACTAGCGGGAAAATTCTGCAAGAATTTTGTTTTTTGTTTTTTGTTTTTTTGTAGCTTGTGTTGTGTCGTAGATTTCTTGTGTTTTTGGGATATCTTGTGAGTGTAAACACAAGGGAATAGTGAGTTTTCATCCCCATAAGCCTCACGCTATGGATGATGATGATTATGATATTATGGATGGTACACTTGAATTTCAACGAAAAGCCTTTGAAGACCGACTTGCTAAGGAAATCACACAAACACGCGAAGGTTTGGATGATGAGTTAGACCGACTTGCTAAGGAACTCAAACAAACACGCGAAGGTTTGGATGATGAGTTAGCCTTGCTTACGTCTTTGAAAATGCCCAACACCGAGTATGACGCCGTAAACATGAGGAAGTATTGAATAGCCTCCACGCACTATACGTGCAACGGAGCAACGAGCACAAGATGTAGTCCCCACTCCACCTAATCATGTTCTTGATTTAAATGCAGGTCGGAATCTTGTACCCGAGGCTCAAGGGGCTACTCACGCACTTCACATGACGATTCACGAATGTGAAATACAAAATTCCACCGCTTGATGGTAAGGCTGATCCGGACAGTATTTAGCTTGGGAGATGAAAGTTTCTCAAGTTTTCTCTTGCACAAACTTTAGTGATGCTAAACAGTACAACTTAATACAATGGAGTTTACCGACATAGCTATGCATTGGTGGGACCAACTCCAGCCCAACGTCGAAGAAGACGTGATGGTGAGATCACCTCATGGGCGGTGCTCAAAGAAATCATAAAGCAACAATGGGTACCTACTCATTACTATCGGGATCACCAGAAGATACAAACATTACGCCAAGGAAATCGCACCGTAGAGGAGTTTGATGAAGATTTGTGCCTCACAATGCTTAAAGCCAATGTCGACGAGGATGATGAAGTGACAATGCAGCGTTTCCAATGTGGCCTTCGACCCGATATTTCTTTCCACGTCGAATTATAGAATTATCTACAAGGTGCAATCATGGTGCAAAAGCGCTTATGGCTGAACGGGCTGCATATAAAGCTTCTTATGGTAACACTCGCTCTACTTATTCTTCTTTTGGACGAGGTACTACATCTTCGCTCTTCTAATGTTTCCAATCACCTAATACACGTCCCTAAAGATGATTTTAAACCACGTAAATTGAATTATCCTTATTCGATGCTAAAACGAAAGACATGCATGAAAAGGGTGCTCCTACCGTTGAACATGCAAGTGATATGGCTTGTTTTAGGTGTCGTGGTAGAGGTCATTATGCTCGTGATTGTCCTAATAAGCGTGTTTTAAGGGCTGTTGGCATTGATTTAGAACCTCATGAATTTGAATCGACTCGACAAGGATGATAATAGCGCTCATAGTGATAGCGATGATGATAATTTGCTGCATGTTAGTGCTACTTCTTCTTATAGTTCGGTGTATGTGGTGTTTTACAACGTGTATTGGCTGCACAAACTAAAATTGATAACAATATGCGAGTGTGATAACATTTTTCAATCCATGTGTGGTATTGAGGGTAGAACTTGTAGCTTGATTATTGATTCGGGTAGTTGCACTAATGTGGTTAGTACGTTACTTGTTGAAACTTTGCGTATTCCCACGTTACCACACCCCAAACCCTATCAACTACAATGGTTGAGTGATGAGGGGGAAACACACATCAACTCACAAGCACTCGTTAATTTTCAGATTGGTAAATTTCATGATGAGGTACTTTGTGATGTTCTTCCTATGCACGTCACACACCTACTTTTAGGTCTTCCATGGCAATTTGATAGACGTGTTTCTTATGATGGCTACTTAAATCATTATTCACCGCCTTATAAAGGCAAGACCATTGTTTTGCACCCAATGACCCTAAGGAAGCGCATGATGAACAACTTAAGATGACGGCTTTCGGTTGCGTCACCAAGCAAATCAAAATGCTAATAAAGCCGTGGGTAAGGAAGGGGTTGCGCTTGGGTAGATAAGGCTGAATCTGATCCTAAAGTTATTAAACAAGGTAAAACGCCGCCACCACTAATAAGGTCAATCGTAATTTAATGATAAAGGCCGTAGGGCTGGAAATCCAATTTATATTCTCGTACTTAAAAATTCGACTCCCTACCCTTGTTTACTTTCTATATCCGATTTAACCAATTCTCTCCTAGTGCGATTTATTCTGCTTTGCGCAGATTTCAAGGATGTCTTTCCGGAGGAGGAACCCAAGGGGCTGCCACCAATAAGAGGAGTGGAGCATCAAATCGACTTTGTACCCGGTTCCGTGCTACCAAACCGGCCAGCCTATAGAGCCAACCCCACGGAGATCATAGAGATACAAAAGCAAGTTGAGGAGTTGTTGGATAAGGGAAAGATTCGCGAGTCCATGAGCCCTTGTGCGCCTCCAGTCATTGTGGTCCCCAAGAAGACAGAGAGAATGGCGATGTGTGCAGATTGTCGTGCAATCAACCAAATAACGGTAAAGTATCGATATCTTATCCCTAGACTATATGATATGCTTGATAATTTACATGGTAGTTGTTTCTTTACTAAAATTGATTTGAAGAGTGGCTATTATCAAGTACGTATTCAGAGGGTGATGAGTGGAAAACACTTTTTAAACCACTTTTGGCTTATATGAGTGGCTTGTAATGCCATTTGGTTTAACTAATGCACCTTCCACGCTTATGAGACTTATGAATGAGGTCCTTAGGGAATTTATAAATCACTTTGTAGTTGTGTACTTCGATGATATACTTATTTATAGCACTACATTTGATGATCATGTTGAACATTTGAAGGTCAAGCTTTTGCATACACACGAATTATATGCTAATCTCAAAAAGTGTAATTTTTGTTTGGAGAGTGTTGTCTTTCTTGGCTTTGTTGTTAGTGCTAAGGTGTGGAAGTGGACCAAGAAAAGATCAAGGCGATACAAGAGTGGCCTGAACCTTCCACGGCTGCACAAGTACGTAGTTTCCATGGCCTTGCAAGGTTCTATAGACGTGTTGTGAAGGGATTCACTCCATTACAGCCCCTCAATGAGCTCACAAAACAATGCACCATTTGTGTGGGAACAACGTCACAGGGAAGCTTTTGAAACTCTTAAGTCTATGCTTATTTTTGCACCTATACTTGCATTACCTGATTTTAATAAGATGTTCCGACTTGAATGTGATGCATCGGGTGTGGGGATTGGTGGTGTTTTAATACAAGAAAGTAGGCCTGTTGCGTACTTTAGTGAGAAACTTAAAGGGGCTGAACTTAATTATTCTACGTATGATAAAGAGTTGTATGCGTTGGTTCGTTGTTTACAAACATGGCAAAACTATTTACGGCCTGAGAGTTCACCATCCACACCGATCATGAGTCTATCAAGTACTTAAAAGGCGGGGAAACCGAATAAGCGTCATATAAGATGGGTTGAGTTTATAGAGTCATTTCCTTATGTGATTAAGTACAAGAAGGGTAAGGATAACATAGTTCTTTGATGCCTTATCGAGGCGTTATTCTTTATCACTTCTATGCAAACCAAGTTGTTAGGATTTGAATCTATTAAGCATATGTATGACCATGACATTGATTTTGGGAAAATATTTGCTTTAATGTGTCCTTCTCGTGATCAACTCGAATATTCTATTTTCGATGCATTCCTTTACAAGAATGCTAAGTTATGTGTACCTCGTTGTTCTATGCGTGAGTTGTTTGTTAAGAAAACTCATGGGGAGGTTTGATGGGACATTTTAGGGTAGATAAGACCTTAGACATGCTTAAGCAACATTTTTATTGGCCTAAGATGAAATCTAATGTGGTTAAATATTGTTCTTCGTGTTTAGTTTGCAAGCATGCTAAGGCTAGTCACAACCACATGGGTTATACACACCACTTCCTATTCCCACTTCACCTTGGACCGATCTTTCCATGGACTTTGTCTTAGGTTTGCCACGAACTCGAATGGTCATGATTCGATTTTTGTGGTTGTTGATATAATGTCTAAGATGACATATTTCATTGCATGTAACGCTTCTGCTATTGCTGACTTGTTCTTTAAGGAAATAGTATGTTTGCATGGTGTGCCTAGATCCATAGTTAGTGACCGAGATACCAAATTTATTAGCCACTTTTGGAGAGTGTTATGGAAGAAACTAGGTACATCCTTGTTATATTCCACTTCTTTTCACCCACAAACCGATGGTCAAACAGAGGTTACCAACCGTATTTTGGGTCGATTATTTAGAATCTGTGGTGGGAAGAACCTTAGGATGTGGGAAATGTGTCTTCCATTTGTTGAATTTGCTTATAATCATGCTCATCACTCACCTACTAAGGTTGCACCGCTTGAAGTTGTTTATGGATTTTTATCCTCTCGCTCCTTTCGAGTTTGTTCCTCTTCCTACAGCACACACGTGACCTTAGATGCGAAGGCAAGGTGCACTTGTTCGTGAATTACACACAAAAGCTCGTTTGGAGGTTGAAAAAGCTACGGAGCGGTATCTCAAGCAAAGCTAATAAAGGCGCAAAGAAATGATCTTCAAACCGGAGATTGGGTATGGCTATACCTACGCAAGGAGCGTTTCACATCAACGCAAGAGCAAGCTGAATTACCGAGGTGATGGACCATTTCAAGTGCTACGAAAGGTGAATGACAACGCCTATGTCATCGATTTGCCACCGAACTGGTCTATGTCTTCAACTATCAATCTTAAGGACTTGTCCCCGTTTGATGATCCTCATTATGATCTGAGGTCAGATCCTTCCGAACCGGGAGGGAATGATGCACTCCAAGATGATCAGCCACGCATTCACAAGCCCAAGAATCCTATTATTGTTCGAGATGGCACTATCACACGTTTTCAAGAGAAGAAGGCTCGAGAAGCTTATGCAAAGCTGGTCCAAGATGTTCGAAAAGGAGAATGAGGCTTTGAGGATTGATGATCCAACTACTTTAAGCCTATTCATTGCTGATTGGGCTTGATGAGCTGAAGCCCAAGTGTGGGATGCCTATGCTTATTAAATTCAGATTATTTTGGAGATTAAACCTTAGTTTATAATCAAGGAACTTTTCAGAGATTGGAGTTTCTTTCAATTATTATGAGATATAATAGTTGGGTGGTTTTCGTAGAGATAGGATTACTACGAGACAATAATCGAGATTGATTATTGTTGTTACTTTCGCTTTTATTTCCAAATAGTCCACGCTTTATACTTTCGTGAAGTTGTTCTTGTTCGGAAAACCCTAGCTTGAATTGTGATAAGCTTAAAGTCAAGTGTCAATCAATAAAAGTCGAAGCTTTGATCTAGATCCTACAATCGATTGCTATCACTTGCATATTTTCATGCAAATTACATGTACTTGCACATTTCCATGATGATCTAGATACTTGCACATTTCCATGCCGAATATACGATACTTGTACATTCCATAGAAAATCCATGATATTTGCACATTTCCATATAAAATCCAACATACTTGCACATTTCCATAGAGAATCCATGATGCTTGCACGTTTCCATGCAAAAATACACGATACTTGCACATTTTCATGTAAAATACATGATACTTGCACATTTCACATAAAATACACTATACTTGCACATTTCCATGAAACTCCACCATACTTGTACATTTTTACAGAAAATCCATGATGCTGGCACGTTTCCATGCAAAGTTTGCGATACTTGCACATTACCACATAAAATCCACGATACTTGCACATTTCCATGCAAAATCTACGATACTTGCACATTTTCATGCAAAATACACATACTTGCACATTTCCATTGAAGATGCTTGATACTTTAACATTTCCACGCCAAATCCACGATACTTGCACATTCAACGATACTCAGCACATTTCCATAAAAATCCACAATACTTGCACATTTCTATAGAAAATCCTTGATGCTTGCACGTATCAAAGCAAATACACGATACTTGCGCATTACCACATAAAATCCATGATACTTGCACATTTCACCCAAAATACACAATACTTGTACATTTCAATTCAAAATACACTATACTTGCACATTTCCACAGAAATACACGATACATGCGCATTTTCATGCAAATTACACGATACTTGCACATTTCCAAAGAAGATCCTTGATACTTGAACATTTCCACGCTAATCCATGATACTTGCACATTCCACAAAAAAATCATGATATTCACACATTTCAAAAGAAAATCCAACATACTTGCACATTTGCAAAAAGAATCCATGATGCTTGCATGTTTTCGTGCAAAATTAAACGATACTTGCACATTTGAATGCAAAATACTTGTACTTGCACATTTCCATTGAAGATTCTTGATACTTTCACATTTCCAAGCCAAATCCATGATACTGGCACATTGCACAAAAAAACCATGATACTCGAACATTTCCATATAAAATCCCCCATACTTGTACATTTCCATAGAAAATCCATGATGCCTGCATGATTTAATGAAAAATACATGATGCTTGGACATTGCCACATAAAATACGCAATACTTGCACATTACAACATAAAATCTACGATACTTGCACATTTCCATGCAAAATACACGATACTTGCATATTTCTATAGAAAATCCTAAATACTTGCACATTTCTATAGAAAATCCATGATGCTTGCACACTTCAATGCAAAATACACGATACTCGCACATTACCACATAAAATCCACTTTACTTGCACATTTCCATTGAAAATCCATGATGCTTGCACACATCCATGCAAAATACACTATAATTGCACATTACCACATAAAATCCACGATACTTGCACATTTCCATGTAAAATACACCATACTTCCACAATTTCATAGTATATCTACCGTGACTTGCACATTTCCATGAAAAATACATGATACTTGCACGCCTCCGTAAAATCCATGATACTTGCTAATTTTCATGCAAAGTACACGTATTTACGCATTTCCATGAAGATCCTTGATACTTGCACATTTCCACACCAAATCCACGATACTTGCACATTCCACAAAAAATCCATGATATTTGTACATTTCCATAGAAAATCCAACATAGTTGCACATTTTCATAGAAAATCCATGATGTTTGCACGTTTCCATGCAAAAATACATGATACTTGCACATTTCCATGCAAAATACACTATACTTGCACATTTACATAGAAAATCCACTGTACTTGCATATGTCCATAGAAAACCCATGATGCTTGCACGTTTCCAAGCAAAATACGTGATAGTTGCACATTACAATATAAAATACATGACACTTACACATTTCCATGCAAAATACACGTACTTGCTCATTTGCATAGAAAATCTTGATACTTCCACATTTCCACACCAAATCCACGGTACTTGCACATTCCATAGAAAATCCACATTACTTGCATATTTCCAGGAAAATCCATGATACTTCCACTTTTCCATGCAAAATACACGATAATTGCACATTACCATATAAATCCATGATACTTGCATATTTCCATTCAAAATACACGTTACTTGCACATTTCCATGCAAAATCCATGATACTCGACATTTTCATGCAAATTACGCGTACTTGCATGTTTCCAAAGAAGATCCATGATACTTGCACATTTCCATGCCGAATCCACGATACTTGCACATTCCATGAAAATCCATGTTATTTGCACATTTCCATAGAAAATCCAACACACTTGCATATTTCCATAGAGAATCCATGATGCTTGCACGCTTCCATGCAAAAATACTCGATGATTGCATGTTTCCACACAAAATACATGATACTTGCATATTTCCACACAAAATACACTATACTTGCACATTTCCATAGAAAATCCACCATATGAAGTGAACCGGGAAAGATTGAATTGATTTAAATTTGGATCGTGGACTTGAAGGTATTTGGGATAGGTCCTTGACACAATGACAACCTGTGTGGAAGCACCTTGGAATCAATAAGCCCCTTGACACAATCACAACTTGGGTGAAAGCACCTTGGAATTACCTTAACACTTAGAAAACCTGCTTCTAAGCACCTTGGTATTTTGGGATATCCACAAGGATTGCTTAAGTCCTTGATAAATCCTAAACCTTAGAATTCCAGAGTAACTCAGCACAACACTTTAAAAGTGAAATATAATTGTATATTGATCAAAAGCTGAATTTCAAGTTACAATAGTCTTGGCTATTTATGGGACAAATAATGATAGAAAAATAAAAAGTTTTCCTCAAATAACTAAAATGGTGGCGCCATTATTTACTAGATTCATTTGCATCATGAGTCAATGTATCTTTAATAAATGCTTGGACTCTTGAAATCTTGATTCATGCATCTTGGTTCAATGTATTTTGCTTTTCCAAAACTTGACTTCTTCACTTCCAAAGCTAGCAAAAGTGGCGCTATATTATCCTCCAAATTCAGCCAAGTTTTTGTCATTTATTTAACTAATATTTCCTAATAAAATATATAATATAATACCATAATAAGGGCCTTAATGCTGGGTCATTATTCAGGCAGCCCACAAGCATAAATAATGGACTTGGTTATTTCATAATCTTCATCATTGGACTTGGACTCTTGCATTAATACTTGGGCTAATTTTTCCAAAGATGTGAGTCTTTTTTTACATTGAAGCCGAGTTTCAGGCCCAACCCAAAATTTTAACGGATAAAGTGCGAGATAGTAGATCCGATTCACATCGACTCTCCCGGTTCCGAAGGATCCGCCCTTAGATCATCGTGGGTTGTCAAATGGGTTCTAATCACCACATTGAAGGAGTTTGAAATGGCCCATTGGGTGGAATGTCAAGCTTAGTTGAGTTATTGTTGATTCACTCCAAAACATGGACCGGGCCATCTCCACGTGGGTGTAGCTTGGTCTTGCGTTTTGTGGGAAACCTTTCTTTGTGAAAATGCAACCATACCCAATCTCCGGGTTCAAAGATTATTTCTTTCCTGCCCTTGTTTGCTTGTTTTTCATAGTGAGATGTTTGAGCCTCCATATTCTGCCTTGCCTTTGCATGCAATTCTCATACCATTTCCGCTTTCTTTTCTCCTTCGAGACTCGTGTGCGTACCTGGGGGAAGAGGAACGAGATCAATAGGGGTGAAAGGATTATAAATGTATGGCAGTTTGAGAAGTGTCATAAATTTACCGGCGTATGTTATTAAGTGCCATGAAATCACGACATTTTTACGACATATCAATTTATGCCGTTAATTGCCGACAATTAGCCGGAAATCATTGTTTATGTCATGAATGTGTGACATTTTTTGTGGCGGTTTAATGTTATGTCATATAGAATACATCACTCTTTTGACAAGTACTTCGTAAATATGTCGAAAAAATGGTGACAACTTCCCAACATTTGAACACAATGCCACCAAATACACGACAGTTTTTTAATTGCCACAAGTTATTTTTTTTTTGGGTTTACATTTTTTTGGCAATGAAATATAAAGCATTTTCATGACATTATATCAAAATTCGCTATAGAAATAAAATGATCACTAACTTCAAGCAAAAGTGTTTCGCACACAGGATAACCCCAAGATGCACCAAAAGCATCATCATGTGGCTATTAATGTTTTTTTGGATAAAGCTAACATCATCGGAGGGACGAACATGTTTCGTGGATAAAGAGAAGCACCGACCGGTGCCTATATACCTTCGAACTACAAATGCTCAATTCGTTGTTCATGCCGACATAATTAGGTTGTCTTATGACGATCCAAAAATCGCCAAGGTAATCCTCTAAACTAGATTCCTTGATTATAACCTGGGGAAGCTTCAAGAACACAGAAAAACGATGATGGATAGGGTGATTTGATTTGTTTTAGACTGCACTTGATGGTGATCAAACTGCCTACGTATCCAACAGTTCAATTGGAATCAAGTCTCCGTAGTTCCTTAAGGACAGTTTATATAGAGGGGCTTAAGCCCTAGGGTTTAATGTAGCGTGTTTGTGATTGACACTGATTAATGCGTTCCCTTAGGAAAAAGATTATGATTGAGTGATCTCCATGATTATAAGAGATAATTATGGTATTCAAATATTAGCGTTAAATGATAAAGATTCGAGCCTTTATTGTTCAGATTCTGTAATAGTTATCCGGTTATTATGTACGTGAGGAATAAGATTAGAGATGCACTTCATCCGAGATGCACTTGGGGTGGCGGAGCCGCCCACGAGGTCGGAGACGATGACCAAGCTCCTACCGCTATGGAATTGTGCAAGCCTAATGACCTAGCCCGGTCGGGGAGATCGACAATGATCGCCTTTGCCGATCATTAGAAGTTCGGTGCCCGACTCCCCTCCGACTTGTTAGAGACCGAGGCTATCCGGTCCAATGGTGGTCGGACATGCGAGGGTCAGTGGTGAGGAAATGGATGGAAGAGTCTCCCTGGGCTCGTCACTAGGAAGTCAAAAGTGGTTTATTTCCGAGTCAAGTGTTGAGCAACCAAGGAGGCGCCACGTGGGTGAGCCCACTTTCGGGCAGCATCATAAGCCCCCTAGATCCAGCCGACCCCTGGTTGGCCGGCTTGGATCAATCAAGGTGGTGGCTCAGCACGGACTTTTAGTTTGTAGGATTTGAAATTAAATTGGGAGTTACCAGGTGGCAAAGCTAGTTATTTTATAGTTATAGCTATTTCGGGAAACGAGGCGTCGTCGTCCACTAACATTAACCGAGGCCGTTTATCGAGGTAAGTGGGTGGTTATAAACCCGTCAGATCAATCGTTTCACAAATATGTGGGCTATTAAAACAGAAGAGTTGCCGCCGATTGCCATTCCCCATTTCTTCTTCAATTTGACTTTTGCAAGTAAGCGTTTTTCCTTTCTCGTTTTGATTTCATAATCTCAACTACTTTAGGTTAAAACTTGCTCTTTAGGGATCCTGAATTCGATTTTCTTTAGATAAAACCTTGCTTTCCCGGAACCCTAGAACCAATTCTCCGTCATGGCCATAGCTGACAGCAGAGATGTGGGATCAATTTTGAAGCAAAAAGATGTAGACGAAATTGGCGAGAGATATGGGATTGATGAGGCTAGGTTTTCCCCCCAGCTACCATCGGGAGATCATCTATCTGCTCTGGACCAGCCGGAGGGTTTTTGCTCCGTCCACCGGGAGTACTTTGAGGTGGGGTTAATATTACCTTTCGCCCTACGTACTTTTCCGGCGGTGCTCCGGCACTATGGGCAAGGGATATCTCGTATAGCCCCAATGGCATTAGCCGTCATTGGGTTTGCGATTTGGTGCATCGCTAAATATTAGATTCATCAGAGATAAATTTAGGTATTTTTATCATTGGGTAGGACTAAGAGACCATCCATACCGGTATTATTTCGCTGTATAAGCGGAAGTCTTTCAATATCCCCATTCTTCCTCCTGGTAGGGATTCTTTCAAACGGTGGAAAGAGAGATTTTTCTACGCGTTTAAATGACGGTCACGCTGAAATGAGCGTGTGGAACACGGCCTATCTCGATGGTGATGAGCGCCTAGATCTACCGAGTCATGAATGGAGAAGATTCGGGAGTCGGGATACTCCATTGAGTGACAAAATCAGACGATGACTTGATTACGGCCGCTCGGCTGGGTGATGCGGGTCCCGACCCTTTGTGAAGTTTACTAAAGCCGAGTGGCAGCCATGTAGGGCCTTATCCTATTCACCCTGTTGTGATATTGTATCCTTTATTGACATGGCTATTTTTTATATGATTAACTTTTTGCTGGCGTTTTCAGTGGCTGATTTTACTGATCTGATGGCGGGAGCAGAACGAGAAGTGGCGGCTCGCCACCCTGTGCCTCTGTCTCGGTTCCTCCTCTAGAACCACCCAGGACGGAGGTCCATAAGGAGACAACAGAAAGGGGGTTGGTGCCGAGAAAGCCTACACGTTCGAGGCCGACCTCCCATGAGGGTCGGCCTTCAAAGAAGAGCAAGTCGAAGGCCCCTGAGGAAGGTCAGGAGGAGGGGTCCTTGGAGCAGGAGCTGGCCATCCTTGGTTGCAAAATAGTAGAGCTGGTAAGTGTAGCTTATTTCTTTCTTTCTGGTGGTTTAATTACCGATTGTCCTGATGTTCTGTATCAGGGTGGCACGATTGGCCAAGAAGTTTTTAGGAGGTTGGGCAAGGCCTCAGCAGATTCGGCTACCCAATCGGATAAGATTGCCGAGCTGCGGAAGGCTAGGGATGAACATAGGGCAGCCACCCGCCTTAAGGATACAGAGATGAAAGCCTTGCAAGCTCAGCTCCAGGCTCAGGAGAAAGAGTTGAAGGCCGTGGGAAGAGAGCTGGCTGAGGAGAAGAAGGGAAGAGAGCAGGAGGTCGGGGACCTCAGGGCGAGAGTGGCTGACCTGGAGGCCAACGTTGCGGTTAGGTGCGCCGAAGCCGTTCAGGAATACAAGGCTTTGGCTGATTTCGCCGAGGCCCTTAAGGTGTTACTGATTCCCATTCTCAACCATGGGTACACCTTAGGGGTGGACGAGGCAAGGGCTTAGTTCCCCGCGCTTGCTCTGGATGCCTTTCCTAAGAAGGCTTACTACAAACCAGGGATGGACGCGGTCTATATTGAACGCGCCCAAGACTTCCGAGCGGGGGTGGACATAGTGGATAAGTATGTCCTCCAACCGGCTGTTGCGTCCGGGTCGGCCCCTCCTTCTGAGTCTCAAAAGAGTCCTGCTCCTGACTCTTAAACTCTATTTTTTGTTTTTGGAAAGGTAGTTTATGTATTATGAATTTATTCGTGATCAATGAAGAATTTATTTTGATTTTGTTTTTGTAAATTTTGAATTGTGTGTTGGTTGTGTATGTGTTGATTATGGGTATGTATGTTGGCCACAGTATGTGATTCACTATTCTAGTTTTGCGAATGGCATTCTTTTAGTTTAAATTTGTCGGGCTTGTCCTGTGTGTTCTATTCGCTCAGGTATAATAAGATGACGGACGTGGAGATTCAGAGTTAAATCTGATCTCCCTGATTAAGAGAAGTTACAAGAGTGAAAGGATCTAAAGTCCGGAGAGCGGATCTGGAACGATCGTCTAAGGATATAAGATCATAGTAGCGAGAGGATCTAAAGCTCGGAGAGCTGACCTAGATTGATCGCCTTAAGTAATAATGCAAAATTATAAGGGCGAGAGGATCTAAAGCTCATAGAGCCGATCTAGATCGATCGCCTAACAATGTAAAATTATAAGGGCGAGAGGATCTAGAGCTCGGAGAGCCGATCTAGATCGATCGCCTAACTAATAATGTAAAATTATAAGGGCGAGAGGATCTAGAGCTCAGAGAGCCGATCTAGATCGATCGCTTTACTAATAACATAAAATTATAAGGGCGAGAGGATCTAGAGCTCGGAGAGCTGACCTAGATTGATCGCCTAACTAATAACGTAAAATTATAAGGGCGAGAGGATCTAGTGCTCGGAGAGCTGACCTAGATCGATCGCCTAACTAATAATGTAAAATTATAAGGGTGAGAGGATCTAGGGCTCGGAGAGCCAATCTAGATCAATCGCCTAAGTAATAATGTAAAATTATAAGGGCGAGAGGATCTAGGGTTCGGAGAGCCGATCTAGATCGATCACCTAACTAATAATGTAAAATTATAAGGGCGAGAGGATCTAGGGCTTGGAGAGCCGATCTCGATCGATCGCCTAAGTTAAGTATGTAATAATCCCAAATCGTGGGCTTGGAGGACCACGGAATAAGTACTAAACTTGGATGATTTAAGGTAAACTTACCCCCAATCGACTTAAAGTAATCCGGACTAAGTCGAATTGATCTTAGGCGACTTAAAACTGACCTTATGACTTAACTGTTTATATGAAGTTTTAAGGACGAAGGGGCCAAAGCTAGTGCCGACTTCTCGCTTAAAAGCGTGGCGATTTGGGTCGAGGTAAACGGATTTTTCACGTGTATTTTTTAAGGACGAAGGGGCCAGGCTAGTGCTCGTGACTTCTCGCTTGAAGGTAAAGGCGATCCGGGTCAGTCGGACCGACTTCTCACGTGAAGTCGTCTTGCGCAAAGATAAGTGTTTGAATGACTTACAGATTATATAAAGTAAGACTTAACAGATGGCGATATTAGAACTAGTCAAAAATGTGATTGATCGAAAAGTAAATATCTGACATTAAAAGGGAAGTAAATAAAGTACATAAATGAATAGAGAAGATCCCAGCAAATGATGAGAAAGTGCGACCAAGAATTAAAATGCAGAAAATTAAAGATAGTTTGAAAAACGATACCCAATAAAGACTTGCCGAACAGGTTAGGCGAAAGTGATTCCTTTGCCCTTGATGGTAGCGATGTAGCAACTTCGGGCGACCTCTAAGTCTCCTTTGATTGCGACTGACCCTCGACCGGTCGGGAACTTCAGGCTGATGTGCGCTGGGGAGATTATGGCTCTGAGATCGATCAGAGTGGGCCTTCCCAAAATAATGTTGTATGCTGATGAAGATTTGCCTACGACATAGTTAACCATGAGAGTCTTTCCTGATGAATCCTTCCCGAATGTCGCCGCGAGTCGAAGCATTCCTAGTGGATGAATTGGGGGGCCGGCAAATCCGAACAAAGGTGCTGAGACCGGAGTGAGCTCGGATTCCTTGAGACCCATTGCCTGAAATGCCGCAAAAAGAACGTTAACCGCACTACCAAAGTGTCTCACGCAAACTCTCTTAACCGCATTCTTGTTGACTACAACTTCGATGACTAGTCCTTCATTGTTAAGGAATAGGGAGAGGATCCTTTGGCCCATAGCCTACTTCTTGAAAGGGGACTCGGCTTCCTTTGGTCAGTATGTCCGTTGTCCACTCAGTACCGAGTTGCCGACCTCTAAACTATTGCCAGGGCCTCCTACGATGGTGTTGATAGTGTTGATCGGATGATTGTCCATTGGTGACCCTTGTCGGGAGATCGGTCTCTTTCGCCGGGACTCGCCTCGTCACCGCGATCACAACCATAGTTTCTCTGTTTGGTAATCTCACTTTCCTCGACGTTTGCCATAGCTGGGTCAATCCACGACCTCATCTAGTTTTCCCTCTGCGATCGCTGCTTCCACGTCGCGCTAAAAGTCTCTACAGTTGTCCAATTCATGCCTAGTGTCTTGGTGGTAGGTACAAAACTTGCTCTGTCCCTTCTCTCCAAGGGGCTTCAAGCGTGTGGGAGTTCTTGCCAAACCCTTTCTTTCCATGATCACCAATACTTGTTCCCTAGGCCGATTTAACATCGGGAAGTCTCATGGCTGCAAGGCATTTCTCTTTTCGTCGTCGGCCTGTGGCGAATCGCTCGCACGATCTCGATCGACTTTCTCTTATTGTCGGATGTGTCTTCTTGCTTTGTCTTCTTGGTCGGACTTCTCCACTTCTCGCTTCACGCGATTAGCTTCTTCCCTGACAATGTTTAAATGCCACTTCCAAACACTCTTCCATGGAGGTGGGGAGCTGCTTTGCTCGATTTGGCGTATAACTTGCCCTCACGTAGCCTCCTCGCTACAAAGGATGCGATTTGGACATGATCATCGGCGTCCCGAACTTGCAACGATTCTTCACTGAACCGCTTAAGGTATCAGAATGCGGTTTCGCTTTTCTTCTCGCTTGATGGCGAGCAGGTGGGTAGCGTTTTTCCGGAATGGCTTGGCTGTAATAAACGCGTTAAGAAACATCTTTCCCAATGGTGTCAAAGCTATAGATCGTCCTTGGCGGTATCTTCTTGAACCATTCCCAGCCTGGCGGCCGGTAGTAGCGCTGGAACGCTTTGCACTTCATCTCCTCGAGGGCACGGTCGAGATTCATGTGCGTGAGATACTGAACAGTGATCCTGGGGGTCTTTAGTTTCATCGTATGGATCCAACTTGGGGATCTTGAACCTGGCCGCCGGGGTAATTATCGATCCGCTTTCGTAAAAGGGACTCGAATGCTGTGAGCGCCGACTTTCTTCCGGCTATCGCCTCTAGTTCGGCGTGAGCCACCTCCATGGCTTGAGGGATGACCAATTGCCTTTGCAGTTTGAGGATGACGACCGGTTCTCTTTTCGCTATTCTTCTTACGCCGTGGGAGGTGTCGGTTGCCATGACCCGTCGTTGGATCATCTTCTTCCTCCTCTCGACTCGGGAATTTTCTCCGGCGAGTCCCTCGCTGGGTGATTCACGCCCGCGAATTTTCGTTGATGGGGCCTTCTTCTTCCGCACCTTCCCAATCCTCATCTTCTTCATCCTCTTCTACCAAGACAAAGATTGAGAACAAAGAAACTTTCACGGATTCATCCAAAGCTATAAGTTGATCAACTAGCGCTGATGGGTTGCGTCGAGGAGACATTTTCTCTTGCAAGGGCCGATTCGGTTGTTTGCGTCGACTGACTGATGCGTTGTTAGCACCATTACCATTAGCGGCTTTGTTGTCGTGTGGTCACCATGTTTGTCCCGAAGCTTTTCCCGAGATTATCAATCAAAAGAAGGCCCTCCTTCTAACGCCAATTGACGATCCAAAAATCTTCAAGGTAATCCTCTAAACTCGCTTCATTGGTTATAACCTGGGGAAGCTTCAAGAACACAGAAAAACGATGATCGAGGGGGTGATTTGATTTGTTTCAGACTGCACTTGATGGTGATCAAGCTGCCTACGTATCCAATAGTTCAATTGGAATCAAGTGTCCGTAGTTTCTTAGGGACAATTTATATAGAGGGGCTTATGCCCTAGGGTTTAATGTGGCGTGTCTGTGATTGACACTGATTAACGTATTCCCTAAGGAAAAAGATTATGATTGAGTGATCTCCGTGATTATAGGAGATAATTATGGTATTCAAATATTAGCGTTAAATGATAAAGATTCGAGCCTTTATTTTTCAGGATTCTGTAATAGTTATCTAGTTATTATGTACGTGAGGAATAAGATTATAGACAAACTCTGTCCGAGATGCACTGGGGTGGCGGAGCCGGCCCACAGAGGTCGGAGACGATGACCGAGCTCCTACTGCTATGGAATTATACAAGCCTAATGACCTAGCCCGGTCGGGGAGATCGGCAGCGATCGCACTGCCGATCATTAGAAGTTCGGTGCCCGACTCCCCTCCGACCTGTTAGAGACCGAGGCTATCCGGTCCAACGGCGGTCGGACATGCGAGGGTCAATGGTGAGGAAACGGATGGAAGAGTCTCCCTGGCTCGCTACTAGGAAGTCAAAAGTGGTTTATTTCCGAGTCAAGTGTTGAGCCACCAAGGAGGCGCCACGTGGGTGAGCCCATTTTCAGGCAAAGATCATCTTAGAAACAATATTTCTCTCTCTCTATATATATATCAATGTATGTGTGTAGAATTATTTATAAAATAAATTAATTAGTTTTTAAGTGTGAAAAATTTTATTAGTCAAGGGGCTAGATGAGGCTCGTGCCCCCCTAGATTTTCCGAGGAATTTTTAAATTATCCAAAAAAAAATCGTTAATATGCTAAAACCCATATCATATATAGTAATTATAGGATAAGGTTGTAAAGGACGGATTTACATCTTATTTGTGAAAAAGGACAAGAAAGAAATGCACTTGGTTGTAAAGGACAGAAAAGTAATGTATATCCAAAATACCCTTCTAAAAAAGATTCAACAAATAAAATGCTTATATCGTGTAAACCTTTTTCTCTCAAAAATCCTCTAGGTTAACAATGTGCCGCCACCATCTTCTCCCAGGTGGGCCATCATCCATTCTCCACTACTTCCTTCATCTTCGCTGCAACCTCTTCTCCCACGACGAAGCCGTTGAGTCGCCGCCTCCGTCTCCATCATTTCTTTGCAACATCTTTTCATTTTTGCTGATTTTTTCGATAAAGTAGAGCCAAAATTGATGGTTTGAAGTTTCATCTTGCAGTTTTTTTAGATTTTTCACGATTTAATCTTTTTTGAGACGATATAGAATTTCTTTTGACGAAAAATGGAAAAAATAGTGTTTTCTGTAGAATTTGGAATGCATTTGTTTGATTTTCACACTCTGTTTTTCTTTGTTCTCATTTGCTTTCACACATTCCTCCGAACACTTTAAGGTCAAAAGGGTTGGGTCGTTTTCCTTCTTTTCCAACTTTATATGTACCTTCTATCACAGCAACAAGGATTGGTAGTATTTCTGTAGTATTAATTTGGAGAGAAATTGATCAATCTGGAAGAAATGAATGACGGAAAGAGGAGGAGGAAGGAGAGTATAAGCACAGCTTCAACTCAGTATAGTGGCGATGGTGGAAGTAAGGAGAATGTGCAATTTGATTCACAAAACCATGGAAACCAAGAGCACGTGCAGTAATTAATGACCCAAGGTAATTATATTTCGGGTGTGCAATTGTTGTCATGTATGAACAATTGTTGTTGTCATGGATCGTTTCAGTTTATTTTTTCTGTCCTACACTTATGAAGGTATTGTTACTACTTATGAATGGATTGTTACTACTTATGAATGTTAAACCTTTGTGAATTATTAATACTTATGAATGGATTGTTAGTACAATATATGGTCACCAACATTATTTTGAATCTGACTCTACACTATTTTTGCATTGTTTCGACTGCTCATGAACTAGAGCTATTTGTTTTTGTAATGTTACTACATTATTTGGAATTGGAACTACATTCTCATTGCATCTATTTACACTTGAACATGTCTTCCAAGCTTAACCAATGGCAAGTTCTCAGATGTGCTTGATGAGAAACACAAGTTAGTTCACGATTTTTTCCCAATTTTTTCACAAATGTGCACGATCTTAAGGTCCTCAAATCCCTATTGGGTTCCACCTTCCCAATTAGGGTTTAGTTTGGTTCCAAAACACCTAATTTTTTTGAATTTTGTTCGGATGTGTTACTACGCCCATCGGTGTGTTTCTCGAATCGTATTTTTGTATAACCGTTGTTTTGATTGCGGTGAGTCAAGGCTATGAGGTAAGAAGAACCGGGATTTGATCTCTTCAGCTCGAGACTTGACGATTTAGAGTTCGATTGTTATTTTTCTAAGAAATGAAACAGGCCTTTATAGACCATTATTCATGAATAATTTGCGTTAGGGTTGTTATTCAAGTATTCTATAATAAAGTAAAAACAGGTTTTTCTTTCATCTTCATTTGATGTACATGTATATGTAGTAACACTATCATTCAAACACCGATCAATATTATGGACATATAATAATAGTCATGTAGTAACATCAACATCCTGTAGTAACATCTGTTGTAACACGTGCCATTTTCATAATGTAGTAACACCACTATGCATGCACACCTCACACAAACAATATAGTTACACATAATGTAGTATCACAGTGAAAACCCACATATGAAATAACACGTATTTCACCACTATCCGACGTAGTAACACCACTATACGTAGTAACACTATCCGACGTAGTAACACCATTATACATTCAACTTCATTTACTAAAAATGCAATGTTTTGAAACGGCAATTGAGATAAAAAAAAAAAAAAAAAAAAAAAAAAAAAAACGGCAATTGAGAGGAGAAATCAAGTTGATAAAAAAAAAGGAATAAAACAGCGCATGTTTAGTAAAAGAAAAAGAAAAAAAAAATTATTATCATTAAGGGTATTTTTGTACATCTCTTTTTTTTTGTCCTTCTCAACCAAATATTATTTTTTTTGTCCCATTCTTCATTTAAGATGTAAACTTGTCCTTTAGGACCACCACCCGTAATTATTATCCCTATTGTTATAATGTTGTATACGTTGGCTCCGTTGGTGTATCAATAAAACTTTTTTCCATGGTTCTTGAGTTCGATTACTGTGCTTGCAATTTTTCGTTTTCGTATTTACATCTTTTATGCCTCTCGTTTCTTTTTTTAGCAGATACATGTCTCCTTTAATATTTCTTAATTATTTAAAAGTAAATGTTGATCTTTTAAGTTATAATACTTATCTTCTTTTCTTTTTTTATTTTTTATTTTCAGATATTCATACTACCTATTCTTCGGTTTTTTAACTATGGATTTTTTTACATAAAAAAAAGGATTTTTTTTATAATTTTGAGGGGTTTAACTATGGATTACAACGCCCCTTTGGTTTACAATTCTTAACTTTTTAAGATAATTGATATGACAATAAAAAAATATAATTTATATACTACTTACTTATGGTGGTTGACTTGCATTCATTTTGTGTAATTTAAGTTTAATTCCATTAATAATTTATATTAAATTATTTTAATGCGTGCCAAAAAATATTAGTGACCAATGACCTTGAACGTGATCTAACCCATATCGAATTATGTCCGAATTGTCGGTTCATGATCCACTATTCATGAACCAGTGGATCACCAACCAAAACATTCAATCAGGCGGTTCAGACAATTTTTGAGTATAATTGATATTTATATCATTGTAATACACATGGGTATGTCAAGAATTTGCCGATGACTATTTCCAAATGGATTTTACACCAAATAAAATAAGGAGTCTTCTTTAGTGCCGGTTTGATTTTTTTCGACTGTTGCAATCCCAAAATTTCTAGCCCAAGATGAAAGCAAAGAATGATTTTACTACTATCTCGAGGTAGGAGGTCTCCTTCCATTGTCTTAGCGAAGACATTACAATAATACATCTACCCCATTATCAATTTTTAATCCTTTTAACCCCTTATAATTTATACTTGTCGTATTCAATAACCAAATACCAACTTTATGGTAATTGAAGTTCAATTCCATTATAACACCAAATTGATATAATATTAAGTTCGATTTGATTAATTATTGATAAGAGAAACAATTTTTTATGTATGTGAGAAAAAGAATATTAGTTGACCAATGACCTAAACCATGATCTCGAACTACATGGAACCGTGGTCGAACTACCGGTTCATCAACCATCTATTCATTAGCCAATTCACTCAATTATTGAACCATGGGCGAAGGTCCAATTGTGGTCGATGGACATGAGTGATTGTTTTGACATATGATATGGTGTGTGTATATACATATACCACACATAACAAGTTATGATCGTTATAGACAATAGATGTGTAATATTTTTGTAATGGACAACAACATTAATGTTATCAAATATATAACAATGGTAATTTTTAACGCACAAGTGTTATATAACGACAAATATATCTATATATATATATATATATATATATATATATATATATATATATATATATATACATATATATATATATATATACATATATATATATATATATTTTTTTTTTTTTTTTAAAGGTGACAACCATATTTTTAAGCACAAGTTATTTTGACAACATAAAGTTGTTAAGTTATACAAAATTATAAAATATATAATAAAAACACATGTTCTATTCTTAAATACCGTATGTGAAATATGCTGGATAAATAAAACAAAAAATGCCTAAATATAATATACAGTAATTTTTTGGTTTGAAATACAGTATTAAAAATTCCATTTCTTTCATAATGAAAACGTGGAAGCTTCTTATAGTGGGCACGTTTTTTATCACAAGAAAAATTTGAGATTTACTTAAAACTAATTTATGAAAACTTACAACACAATTAAGTTCCATTACCAATTAAACTTCTTACAAAATTTCAAATCCTGTTTATCAAAACAGAAAATTTCAAATCCTTAAAGATAAGCATTTTACTACTACCAATTTTTCACCGAGTACTATTTTATTTCCATAAACGATTTTTACCAAAACTCCATTGTTCTTCCCCTCAAGAAATAAAAAAATCCATGATGCTCCTGAAAAAATTCCACATAATAAGAAGATTACCAAGCGAGTTCTTTATGGGCGTTGCTTCTGAAACGATAGCTAAGATTGCAAAGGTAACAGCTCACATCAAAGGTGAATTGCATTTTACCTCCATCAAGGTAAGTTTTTTCTCTTCGTCTAGATTGATTTCACCATGGATTCACTGTAGGAGGTGAATTGCATAAATTTTTTGTCGGTTTAAAGTTGAATCTACAAATTTATTTTGAAGAATTATTGTCTTTTCTCAAACATCTAGTACAGAATGTGAGGTTTATATTTTATTTTGGAATGATAAAAGGTGTAAGCTTTTACGCCTTTTCAGCCTCATCCATAATATATATCTTATTATATATTTTCAAGGAAAAAGCACAAATTGACCCGAATTGGCCAATTGACCCGACCTGCACCGGATTTCAAGACTACACGCGAGACCGAACCTCTTTTCATCCTTCTTCCCCACGATCTCCACCAAAACCTCCACCACTCTTCCTCCAAACCAAAAACTCCCCACGATCCACGATCTCCACTCTTCATTCTGTTGCAACTTTTTCCTTCTAAATATCATCGACGCGCTCACAATCCCCAACTCAATTACGCACATTTTTCCTTCCAAATCCAAATCATGTGAGAGACAAATCTACTCATTTGATTTCCCGTGAGATTTATAAAAGAAGGTTTGGGTGGCGTTATATGATTATGAGAATTTTTGCTAATTTTACGAGATAAGCATTTGGTCTTTGAAGTGAAGTTTTGTTTTTTTTTCATTCTTATGGGAAAATATTTTCCTTTTCTTTTAAGGTTACAATTTAGTTGCGAAAATATGCTTGCTTTTGTTTCTTTGAGGTAGGAAAACAAATACTTTCTTGATACTTGATGTTTTATCTTTTGAATGTTACGTTTATTATAGGGAAAAGCTGAAAAGTTATTTGATTCTATATATGTTACAGCTTGTAACCATAGATTCTTTGTGTTCTTAGTTTTAGCACAATTGATAGATTTTGGTTTTGAAAGTGTTTCCGAATTGAGTCATTCAAATAGGTAGCTATACAATTACAAACAAAGATAATAATTGATGGATGGAGGTGTTTGGTTCCATGTCATAATGATGGAGTTTTAGGAAGAGTAGTAGATCAAACAGCTTTGTTTTTGTAGAGGTGTTAAAGTAATCATGTGTAATGCGAGATATGAATATGGAGTCCAATGGAAGTGTATTTCAAATCAGAAAGAGATCGAAGTGAATCTACACAAAACAAATTGTTCACAATGGAAGAAAAAAATCTGTAATTTATTTGGAACTTTTTCTTCATTAAATTTGTTAATCTCTGTCATCAATCGTAGGGAAAAAGACCACCATTCTGTGAAGGACATTGGAAGAGAATCTATGTAAACACAAATTGTTGCTAATGGACAACTTTTTATTGATCAATTTTGGTAATTTTTCAGATCATCCGAGTTTGAAGTTTCATTTGCAAGGCTTTGATTTTTCTTTCTTTCCCAAATGAATAAATGAAAGCATAAGGTAGAACAATTGATATTGATGGAGGTTTATGGATTCTCAATTGCAGGTTATCGTTGAAAGGGTCATAAGAACTGATATTCCTCACTTTGACAAAAAGAAGTAAGTCGCAATTCATGACGTTTATTTCTTATGTGTTCGACTTTTTCTACTTTTATATATTGCTTTTGTTGCTATGTTAGAATTTCCTTCTTTTATCTTGGACAAGTGATAATAGAACGGCATATCAAAGTTGAAGTTGAACATTTCATGTCTTTTTATTAATGAATTTTTCTTCCCGCTTCTTCTTTCGGGTTTGTGGCTCTTGGCAAGATATTGTTAAAGCAAATAGAATGGGTTTGCCTAATGAGTGTTCAAATTTTATGTGCATATTGTGGTATTTTGGATTACAAGGATTGTTCCACTCATGGAAGAGTAGCTTCATGTAGAATTTGAAATGGGGTACTTTCTTATTAAAGGTCTCAGTGGTGCATGAAAAAGGTGTCAGAATTAGTAACCTGAGACATATTTAATCTACTGGTTACAATCACAATTGAGGGGAGGGCTCTGTGAACATGGTTGAATCTGTATTTGAACATGGTCGCTCTGTGACTTAACATAAATTTGGTATCGCTTTTCTTTCTCATCACATGAATTTGTTCCTTCTGATTTTGCAGATACTTGGTGCCCGCTGATCTCACTGTTGGGCAATGTGTCTATGTTGTCAGGAAGCGGACCAAGCTTAGTTCTGAAAAGGCTATATTCATTTTTTTTTAAAGAATATTTTGCCACCAACAAAGTTCGGTACATGTTGTCTTATACTTCGATGAAAAAGGATACTTGCACAACTCCGTAATAAACACAACTTTCAACTCAGATAGTCACGCTGCATATAGTTTTGATATATTACTTGGTTTTAGTTAATCTTGCATGAAATGTGATCATTTTGATGCATGTTTCGTAGTTCATTTTTATGGAACAATAGTTGAAAGTAATAAATAAGTTTGCCCAAAGAAAGGCCGAATGGCTACGGACACGCTCGATCTTCTTCTCGGTACTTTATTCTACTTATTCCTTCAAGCGTTTACGTTGTTTAATTAAATACTATTGCCTTTAGCTAAAGGTCTTTTTTGGGAAATGTATAGATTGCCAACTGTCAGTGAAGAAGCGAGTTAACCCGAGGCGAGATGTAGTGAAATTCCTCGTGTACATGTCATTTATTCACATATACTTTTAGTTTCAAGTGATACACAAATTTTAGTTCAACTTTATGGTTTTTCATGTCGAGCATATTGGTCGCTTCTCTATCTCTTGCTTGCTTAGGATGTCATTATCTACATGTTGATTTTGTATGATACATGCATTTGATATTCTATTTGAAGTGTGCAATCGGGACTATGAAAAATTAACTTCGTGTCTGATTGTTCAGTTAGCGTTGTCTTACATGTTGAGATAACAAACAGACGGGTAATGTCGAATCCCTTTTCCATAACAGTCCAAAGTTTTAAACTAAAATGCCTCTTATAGCAAACTCTCATATGCTGACTTCAGACTGAATGCAACATTGTAAGGATTCACTGGTTTTTCGGTCTAATTTCAGATCATTATAGGCGATCATCTTGATTTCAAGCTGTAGCTCTGGCAACTGAAGTTATGTTCTTTAGATTACTGTCACACAACTGAACAAGTATGCCTATTCATTTGACCGTTGATGAATGATAGATAGTAACATCTGCATGTCAACTGTGTTAAAATGTCTGAGCTAACAAATGTTGATAGATGTTGGGTAGGCAAGCTCTGCAAAACCATCAATATAGAACCCAGTGGGGAAGTACTTGGGAAGGCCATCCTTGCCCCCACTTTGCTAAAATGTTAATGTAAGGAGTCTTTATCACACTAATTTTCTATGAAATGTCAAACATTAATTTTCTATCTGTTAGACCTACTTACTGGAGACCCACAACATGCAAGATCCAAAACGTGTATGTTACGATATCGATAATTCAATATTTGACAAGTGCTGAAGGTGTCCTGATGCTTTTAAGGAAGATAATTGGATTCACTCTACAAAGACCCACTAAAGTGTCAAATAGTAACCGAAGACCCAGGGTATTTTAACTTTGGTTATCGGGAATAAGGAGCAATTTAAGTTGTCCTTGGGTGCTCTCTTGGTCCTTAGTCATTGTTGTCACTCTTACTGTTGTTCATAGTCAAGTTGTTCTTGGGTGATACTGGGACCATCACCATACTCGGTGTTGGTTGCTATGTGATAAGCATATGTTAATGTGTCACTCTACATTAATGATTGTATATTTGGTTGTGTTTAAATAATGTAATAGCATTGTTTATATGTTCTAGAACATTCTTTTAAAAAGAACGATTTCTAAAATTATGTTTGCCACTTATGTGATTTGCTGAATTAAATACCAAGTTAACCTTTTTATTAAACTTTAAGTCCCTCAAAATTCTTTTCTTAGGTGTGTTTGATACTTTTTTTGTGTTATTGTTGTTGCAGGTCTTTACTTTTCAATCTCTTCATGTGCTTATATGGTATATATGGCAAGTTTGTCTCCATTGATATTCTCTTTGTTAAAGAGACAAACGATGACAACATGCATTTTGTCTGAAGTGTTTATTAGATTAAGGATTTGTCCACTACGAATTTGCTAATGGGAAATGCACTCCTTAATGATTCAATAGGTTCCACATCATAATCAATTGTCTCAAAGTTTGTTATGCACAATATTGTGACACTATCATTACTCAATACTTAATGTATCACATATTTTTCCATGCATTACCTACATCCTACGCCTATATTAAAAAAATAAACTCACTTGAAATTCGAGAGGGTTATCTTTTTATTTACAATTTATTTTCGAGTGTTTACGTTCGTCAGTGCATCGTGCAGGTTTCTACTAGTATATATATATATATATATATCTTATTATATATTTTCAAGGAAAAAACCGTCAATTGACCCGAAATTGGCCAATTGACCCGACCCAAACCCGTTTTTCCCAAGGAAAAGCAGACGCATTATCCTCATATGGCCTCGACATCTCTCCTTCCCGCTCTATCCCACGATCGAGAACCAAAAAAACCTCCCACTCTCTCTCGCTCCTTAAAACTCCTCCACACCCCATGATCTCAGTATAACCAAACACTTTTTCGATTTTCCTACGTATTTCTTTCCATTTCTCCACACCAAATTTCAAACGGCATGCTAACCAACTATGTCGCTTTTTTTTCTCTATCGCTTTTCATTTCTCCAATTGTGGCCGATCAACAATCACAACAAATGGATCAAGAGAAATACAAGATCGATGGGGCTTAGGTAAGGGTGGATTTCGATTGCACCTTGGATGAATTTCAATTTTAGTATGTTTCACATGATAATCAAAGCCTTTTTCCTTCATCGTTGGACCAATTTTGATGCTAACAGGTAGATGATCCGGGCTGATAGAAATCACGATTGCCGGTCGATAAACACGGCCGGTGAATTTATCCCGGCATAAGGATGCAATAAGAACTCGGTAAGAATTGCAACTTCAATCTAAATTTACTGATTTTACTTTTTATTTTAGAAATTTAACCTTTTGCACGATGCAAAATCGAGAATAATTGCAAAATTCAAGTCTTCTTCTAATTTAAGATCTTGCAATGTCATTCTCAGATTAAGTTTGGAGTCTTATGGGCTTCTAAGTTGCGATTTCAAGCCAATCGGGTCATTTAGGATTGTTACTTGGTTTGGAGTGGAGGCAGCTATAAGAGAGTTACAGTTGGCAAGGGCAAGAACTGTAGTAGTTTTAATTTTATTTTTATCATAAAGGAACCAATAGCAGTGACATCACAAAAGCATGATCCAGCTTGAAGTATAAATTTTAATCGAAGGCTACATTTTTCCTCAATAAAGCAGCTTTCTTCCACTGCGATTTCATAAGTATCTGGTGATAATTTTCCGAATATAATTTATGCTTGAAGAATTTTTGTGATCTTTTAATATGTTTGTATCCACAGAAGTACATTGGCACGGTATCAAATGAACTTTATTTTGGTGTTTGCTCAGGTTGTAGTGAATAACTTGGAGGATGAGCATGAGTCGGTAGATATGGCAACATCAACATCCTACATTTTTATAAGGATCATGTTACCTTATCAATTGCCCCTAGGTAAGTGTTTCTTTACTACTGGCAATCTATTTTCATGAAGGTCGTATTGTTTATTACATGGAATTTGATGATTAAATGTTGCAGCTTATGTCTCCTTAGTTTAGGTTTTTTGTCCATTTAGGAAAAATGTTGCTGAAGCTGAAACTCAAAAATTAAAGTAAAGTTTAACTCTAAACATGTTACTAAGTTGTATCTAATCTCTACTCTATATGTCTGCAACTTTTATGAAAAGGTTGAGACTTTTTCCCTTCATATATTTGTACAGAAGCAGATGTAACTTTTTGCATCTTATTTTCAATTTATCTTTTTAATGCCTGGATTATTAATGCTTCCAAACATCATTTTAGTTTCATTCAAATTTATCTTTGTATACATTCATGGTCCTCATCTCAAGTTGTGATAAATAAGATGACACGGCCTCTCACAAGCAGATATATAGGCAAATACATTGAGTCATGAGAAGGTTTGACAAAATGTTGTAATGATTGAGCTTCACTATAAATTTGTAATTTTTAGCCGTGATATACACTAGGCATCATTGCATCAAGAACATCACTCCTTTTTACCGGTACTATTACATATTAGATATGAATGTATCACGTAAAATGAATTTCCGTTTTCTCTCAGGTTGTGCAATTCCTTTCAGTATCATCGAATTTCAGCTTATTTTGACATGTTCAACCCGGACAAAAATTTGTTGGAGATGATTTTGGTAGCTATGGAATGGATACATAGATGCTATGTGCATGCATTCTTGGATTCTTGGAGAATGCACAATCATAGGTCTTCATTTTTTTAGCAGGTTCACATTGAAATGTTTGGCACTGGAGTCTCAAAGCGAGCACACTTTCTGCTTTGTGCTTTGGGTTAAAATGTTTGCTTTCTGCAATTAATTAGCCTCAATTATCATTCAAATTTGTTTTTTTTTATTGCGGTTTCTATGTATTTCTGGCTGTTTATAACGTCCAGTGATTGTTGTTTTTTTGGAATTTTTGTGTCCAGTGATTGTTGTTTTTTTAATTGCGGTTTCTATGTATTTTTGTTTATTTGGAATTTTTGTTTTTTTGGTTTCATTGTCAATTTTTATATGGTATCGTTCTTCAGCCTAGAAGATTTCGTTTTTATCTCATTATCTATTTTCATTCGCAGGGAGTTATGCTCTGTTAATTTTTTTGTAATATGTTATCTATTTTCATTCGCAGGATGACGACAAAGTTTGGATATCAGGCCGATTTAACAAACACTATCATGGTAATTTATTTATTTTACACGAATGATATTCGATTTTGATCTGTCAGATCGATGATATCTCTGCCGATTCCTCGAATTGTATCGTTGTGATTTCTTGAAGAGTACAATTGATTTTTAGGTTTTCTTGCGAAGAAATAGACTAAGGGCTTCGAGAGTTGGATACATACAAAACGATATTCTGTTGTTGCGCTCTAACAAGGTTGGTGGAACTGTATATTTAGGAGTAGTTTTTTTATGTTATCTTAGACATTTTTCATTGTCAATTTTCATATGGTGTCGTTCTTGATCTAGAAGTTTTTCTATCCCAAATTCAAATCCGACTATCTCGATCTTTGGTGCTTGGTTGTTATATTTTTCATGGTTCGGACTGCATGCGGCAATTCACGAGCGATCACTTATGAACAATTACATTTTGCCTCATAAAGATGAAATGTCGATCAGTATTCATCGAATCTCAAACTCCAGGGAAGAAGCAAGAAACTAGAAACTAGATAAGAAAACAGAGCCATCATTAATGTAGGAAAATGCTTTAATGAGATAAGATTGAACAATCTATAAACAGCTTTCTTGAAATTTGAAGCATAAAAGTTCAATTAAAAATATATTAGGTTATTGTTGTAGTAATGTGAAAACGGTTGTTGTTGGTCAGTAGGTCGTTGTTGGTGGAACTGTATATTTAGGAGTAGTTTTTATGTTATCTAGCAAAGATTTGTCACCATCCCCATTCACTACTTGGATTCATTTACTATTGTAATTTTGTTTTGCAGATTTATGAGGTTGAATGCTTTTGTTTTGGGAGTTAGTATGACTAATTCCTTTAGCCAAGTAACTTGCCATTGCAATTTTTTATTTATTTTTTCTTCCAAGCAGCCGGTTCCTTTGATTTTTTCACTCACGTTTTAATACTCACAGACACAAATTCATTATCATGCATGCCTGTTGTTTTTTTCTTCCCACCTTGATTTTGCAGGCTTATGGTCATTGGGGAAGCTTGGAATAGAAGTAATTCTTCGAGGTTGTTTTTTTTTTTTTTTGTCATTTCCAGTAATTTCCAATGCAGTGAATGCTCGATTGTATAATTTGCTTTCTCTGCAGACTTTTCCATTGATAAATGTGTATAAAATTGATTGTCTAGCTAACCATAAATTCATTTCTACAACAGGGATCACTCTGGTGGAAATACATTGATTTATACATGGTTACAATGAAAGTGATAAGAGATCTCGCAAATCGCTCATACTTCTACTTTATGATTGCTACATGTTTTACAGAAAATATTTTCTCAGTAGCGTTAGTGTAGTTTCATATTCTAGCATGCTAACCATTCTCAATAAAATATTTCGCTTCGGCCCTCTTCTCGATGTTTCTCTAAATCGTCCTTGGTTCTTCCGTTATATAGGGGATTCAAGGTGGGGAAGCCAACATTCATGAGGTGAATTGTTGTGTACATTCAATGTTGGATTTCTGAAAATTTGAAGAAAAGAAATCTTTGTTTCTACTTTTCCAGATTGGCCATAACCTACATGCGAAAATTCAGCATCTATTTAACTTGGATTTATATTTGTTTATTTCTTTTTATTGTGGTGGGTGTTGTGATTGAGAATGTCGCTTCACAACTAAATTCATTCTTGCCCTTTGATTCATGTTTTCTAGGTATGCAGATGACATGGATAGTTGGAAATGTCAAGAGGATATAAGTTTACCCCTGTTATGTTGTACAAGATAGAGCCAACAACTTGAAGGTTTTCGAGGTATCTTGTTTGCATCGCACAAACTTGGGAGTCCTACAAAATAGTAGGATGATATATTTTTGACTCCATTCATACCAAATTTATATGCATTTGTTAGTTAGAAAACAAGAAGAAAAAGCAGATTACACCGAGTATATATTTTTGACGTTTTTTTAATTATTTTTCATTTACTTCACCACCATCCCAAATTGCTTTTCGCGCCACGTTATTTTCAGTGTTTACGTTTTTTTTCAAGTTTACGTTCCTCCGTGCATCGCATCGGTTCCTACTAGTATATATATATATATATATATATATATATATATATATATATATATATATATATATATATATATATACATATAAATAAATATATTCAATTATTTTTTGGGATTTTGTTATTCGATTTCAATTTTTGGCTTATTTCGATAGTGTTCTTAGATTCAAGTTTATGATTTATGGCTTTGTGGTATCGTTGAAATGTGTCCCTTGTGGTAAGAATGTTCTTGATTTCTAATGACCATTAGTTCAAAATAGTGCATAATAAATGATGTTAATATTTTTCGGACAAAAATATTGACTGACTTTTCTTACACGTCTCTTGAACTAACTGAATCGTTGACCGTATTTATGTCACATTTGATCAAATATATCTAGCAAAAATATCAAGTGTCACAAACTTGCTTTAAAAACAAATTTCACATTTTCAATATGTGTCGTACAATATATTAAAATCTACGTCAAATAAAATAAATGCCGTTATAGTGACACTAACACGTGTCCCACTAAATGAAAGTGACGGCAAATTCGACACATCAACACGAGACAATCCAAATAATCATCCTTAAATTGCCATAAAAATATGTCCGTCACATTAATCAAGTGCCGGGAAAAATGTCATAAAAAATAACCGACATATTAGGAAAACGTCAGCAAAGTGCCACAAATAAAACAAGCATCACTTTTTATTATGTGCCATATAATTGCCGCAAAAGCTTCCCGGCAGAACAATAAACTGCCGCCAAACATTGACAACACCGATGATTGATTTACACTTAAATAACCGCCGTTTTATGTGCCGGGAATGCATTTTACGGCGCTTATTTACTATTTTACGACATTTATATTGTGCCACAAAAAGCCAAAAATGTTGTAGATTTCAAATGGTGAGTGTTTAGTAGCAGAATGAGTAGCACGGTTGTAAGCAAATTCAACATATGGCAAACAAGACTCCCAATTGTTTAAGTTCTTTTAATACGATCATATGCGTAACAATTGACCCAATGTTCGGTTCACAACTTCCGCTTTGACCATCGGTTTGGGGATGATAGGCGGTGGAGTACAACAAAGTAGTGCCTAATCGCATCCATGGCACACGCCGAAATGGGTTACAAACTTTACATCACGATCACCGACAATTGATTTGGGGACACCATGTAGACGCACAATTTCCTTGAAGAATAATTCAAATATCACGAAGAATCATTTTTTTGTTACATGCGATAAAATATGTAATCTTAGAAAAACGATCGACCACCACAAAATAGAATCTTTACCCGTTCAAGAACGAGGTAAACCCAACACAAAGTCCATAGATAAGTTAACCCAGGGGAATGAGGAATAGGAAGGGAGTGTACAAACCATGGGGATGTGACTTCGATTTCGCCTTACGACAAGTAATACATGACTCACAAATACGATGAACATCACGAACCATCCTTGGCCAACAAAAATGCGAATAATGTACGTGTAAGGTTTTAGTAATGCCAAAATGACCCATAAGACCTCCGCCATGTGCTTCTCTCACCAAATACTCACGTATGGACCATTGAGGAATGCATAATTTATTTTCTTTGAGTAGAAATCCCTCGTGTCTATAGAACTTCTCACATGCTGAAAATTCAGTAGCTTTATACAACTCAGAAAAATCTATATCAGATGCATACAACTCTTTAATGTGCTCAAAACCGAGTAGCTTGGTTTGCATGTGTGTGATTAGAGTGTAGCGTCTAGATAAATCATCAGCATCGGTGTTCTCTTTTCCCTTTTTATACATGATCACATACGGAAATGACTCAATGAATTCCATCCATCTAATGTGACGTAAGTGCAACTTAGATTGCCCTTTCAAGTATTTTAAGGACTCCTGATCAGAATGAATGACAAATTCTTTAGGACGCAGATAATGTTGCCACACACATGACACTGAACAAGTGCATATAATTCTTTATCATATATGGCATACTTTAAATTCATGCCTTTCAACTTCTCACTGAAATATGAAAAAAGACGCCCCTCTTGTATTAAAACACCACCGATTCCTACCACGGATGCATCGCACTCAATTTCAAACAATTTAGAAAAATCAGGTAAAGCAAGTATATGTGCATATATCAAACGAGATTTAAGAGTTTTGAATGTTTCCCTTTGAGCCGGACCCCAATGAAGACAACACTTTCCAAGCAAAAAGAACATTTTTTAAGATTAGCAAACAGGTGTGCTTTTTGAAGTGTTTCCAAAACTGCCTTCAAGTGTGACACATGTGAGTTTAAATCATGGCTATAGATTAAAATGTCATCAAAGTAGACCACGACAAATTTTCCAATAAATTCTTGAATTACCTCATTCATTAACCTCATAAATGTGCTCGGGGCATTGGTAAGTCCAAAAGGCATAACAAGCCATTCATACAACCCAAATTTAGTCTTAAATGTCAAGTTTCCCACTCATCTCCTTGATGAATTCGTACTTGGTGGTATCCACTCTTTAAATCAATTTTTGTAAACAATTTGGCACCATGCAATTCATCTAACTTGTCATCAAGGTGGGGAATAGGATAATGATACTTTACCATGATTTGGTTCATTGCACGGCAGTCGGTACACATTCTCCATTCACCATTCACCATTCTTCTTGGGCACAACTATTACGACAACCGCACATGGACTCATTGATTCTTGAATCTTTCCTTTTTCCATTAACTCATGAACTTGACGCTGAATTTACTTAGTTCCCTCAGGATTTGCCCTATAGGCTGGATGATTTGGTAGAACCGCTCCCGAGATGAAATCAATCTGATGCTTCACTCCTCGTAATGGTGGTAAGCCACTAGGTTCTTCTTCCGGAAATACTTCTTCAAATTCCTGCAAAAGAGATAGTAAAACACTGGGAAGAGTTATGGTAAGATCAGATATAAGCATAAAACAAGGAAATAGAGTAGAAAAATGCTCGGTAGGAACCAAATGGGGAAGCATGGGGATGAATCCTTGCATATGAAAAGGAAAGGGAACTGAACAATCATGTAACATCCTTTTTTGTCATGAATATGTGAATCCACCTTGTAAATCTCGGTGGAGGCTTTGCTTTTTGTAGATTCAGAATCCGTGCGTGCTTGAGTATTATTGAGCCTTGTTTCTCTTTTCTTAGCAAACTTGACCTGATCGGTGTGAGCCTCTTGTGGTGTTAACGGGGCCAAGGTGATGCGCTTACTCTTATTCGTCGACAATATTTATTAGAGTAGCCATCATATGTGACACGTTTGTCAAACTTCCATGGGCGGCCAAGCAATATATGGGCGGCATGCATAGGACCCATGTCGTAAAGAACTTTATCTTCATACTTTGATAGATTAAAGGTCACATATGCCTGCTTAGTAACTTTAACAGAACCACAATCATTCAACCATTGAAATTTATAAGGTTGGGGATGTTTAATGGTGTGAATGCCCAGCTTTTTAACAACCTCATCACTGATTGCATTCGAACAGCTTCCCGAGTCAATAAGCATCATGCATAATTTACCTTCAATAAAGCAACGAGTTTGGAAAATATTCTCATGTTGAACCTCATTATTGTCCAACTGTGTTACAACACTTAGGACCTTTTTTGCAAAAAACATATCATCTTCATCAAATTGAATTCCTTGATCATCCTCTTCGTTATCTCCAACTGGTTCTTGTTCATCATGTGATTGCTCATTTTTGTCTTCCGAAGCTGGATGATATATACCATCTCCAGATGAAACATAAGCCCTTTTGTTAACACATTTGCTAGCCTTGTGTCCCAATCCTTCACACTTGTAACAATGCATGGCATTGTCAGAAGAAACTATAGATTTACCCTTGTCGATTCCTTAGTTCTTGGGGCATGGTTAGATCGATCATTTGAAAATTGGGGAGGGGTATATTTAACAACAGAGTTTTTAGAAGGAAACTTACCTCTGTTGCCTTTGGATTGGAAAAATGTAGACTTAGATGGTGTGGTACATAAACAACTCTTCTAAAATTGTGACTTTCTTTTCTTGAGCTGATTCTCCTTAGTTAAGGCCGCATGTACCATCTTATTGTAGGTTGTACAATTCATCATTTCAACGGGATCAGCTATCTCAGCTCGTAATACTCCCAAGAATCTGGCCATGGATTGTCCCTCGGACTAATAGGTATCCGTTCAGATTAAGGCCATTTCCAATTCATCTTGATATTCTTGGACAGATTTTTCACCTTGTTGTAAGGTTTGAAAATTACTTACTTGATCTCACCGATATGATTCGGGGACCCACTTACTGTGCATTTCATCCTTAAGGACCTCCCAAGTAGAAATCACTTGTTGCCTCAATTTCCTGCGCTTTTCATTAGTTTTGTGGAACCATAGAATATGTCGTTCCTCAAATTCACTAGTAGCAAGATCAAATTTGGTACGTTTAGAATAAGTATGAAAATTAAAATTTTGTTCAACTTTAACTACCCAAGCAAAATATTCATTGGGATTAGAGTTACCTTTAAATGTCGGATGTTTTTGTTGAATACCTCAGAGTTTCCCATGGTGCTTCAACAGTCTCCTCTTCGTTATCTTCGATCTCATCATCTTGCTCGGAGTATTCTTCAGGTGGATTTTCAACCCGGTTTCATTGGCCACCTCGTGGGATTCGTAGCTACTTAAATTGTTCAGCTATCTCAACGGCCACAGCTTGTTGTATGCTTTCAACTTGTTGTTCATACATGGTTTTGAGAGCTAGTGCCTAAGCTTAGAGACTTATTTCTAACTCTTCAATTGGATTCCCAGACATTTTGTTCTCTCAAAGAGTGTGTTTGTATTGCTCAAAGTCAGAGAATTAAAGTAGGAAAAGATCAAAGTGTTCAACAATCGTCGCGTTATTCCAAAGTACAAGAACTTAGATACAGCAATCCAAGAGTATTGGAAACCAATGGTGCAAATGTTGGAAAGGTGTCCTAAACCCAATCGGGTCGGACCGGATCCGACCGGGTCGGGTCATTTACAGTCTATTTAGTTCATGTAATAACTTTATTATGATTAATAAAAGCACTTATGTTATTATATATTGTTTGTCTTCATATTATTTGTTGTATATATATAATAACGTCCACTAGTATCGATCTGTGATAGAGAAACCATGATAGTGATTATGGTTGATGAGATCTCTAATCACTATAACAAGGTTGGTACTTAAATGTCTCTAGTCTTACATATTATCAAATGGGACATTGATGATATAATCGGACTAACACGTATTGGATGTCTTCTATCTTTTAGAAGGTAGGGATAGATCTCGTCTATCGAAGTGTAGGGACACTTGGGTATGCGTGGGCGTGTATTAGAGAATGCGTCGTTAGGTGACCCACTTACATTAAGTGTCACACTATGTGGCGGTTGTGTAATTATCCTTTTGACCGGAGTCTTCATGGCATCACGGTGTGGATTGTCATGCTTTGACACTATTGAGATTTCTCCTAACCACGGGCGATCGATCATGCGGTAGTGATTGGGTATGATATTGAAGCATCACGGAGTATACATGATTGGTCGTCCGGGAATCGCGTATCCTATGATTGGGATTGAATATCCGAAATGGCCTTCTTATAAGGAATGTCTAGCTCTCGAGAATCTTTGCAAAGTGGGAGTAAATGTGTTATTCGAGAGAGCATGATATCCAGTTGTAAGATCGATCGTCAATGTATTGACACTTTCGAGATCTGATCGTATGGATATTATTATAGCGATAGGATTGTAAGTTACACGATAATCGCTTCACATGAAAGGTAGTAGTCATTGCTTTTGACTCTTCCGATAATTGGGGGTCACGGTGTGTTGCTAGACGCTATCCCGTGATCGTTAGGTATGAAGGGCATTTTAGTAAATTGCACTTTGTGTCTACGACCAACATATTCGGAAGCCTATCGGGTCACACACATATGAACATCGAGTCGGATTAAAATGCGGTTATAGTTGATAACCAAATAAGGAAAGTTTATCTACAGACTATAAAGGTTATAGTGGTAAATTAATATGGTGGTATTTATTTATTATGAATAAATAAAATACAAGATATTAATTATATATAAATTATATTAATTAAAGAATATTCCGGAAGTCAATCTTTTTGGGATATGGGCGCCACTTTTGAGTGTATGAGATACACTTGGATTGTGCACTTTAATTAATAAATATTGCCATAATATTAATATAGGATATTAATTGATTTTGGAAAAATAGATTTATGGTAATAAGATAATTATAATCAATATATGATATTGACAAAATATTATAATTAAAGAGATAAATCAATCTAATTGATTTTCCTTATTTTATTGGAAAAAGTTTTCTTCTCCTCCACACTACACATGAGGCGCCACTTACTCTATAAAAGGAAGTGGGTGTCAAGCTCTTTTGTACAACACAATTGCAAGAGTTCATAATTCTTGTGTAAAATAGAGAGCTCTCCATAGTGAGTTTGTGAGGAAGAAAAGGTCGATCTAGCGGCCAGGAGTTTTCGATAGCAATCAAGGAGGATTCGGCGAGGGGTTCGTGTGGATTAGCGATAGAGGCCGGACGCGTGGGCGGCTTGCGCGTTGAACTACTCTCCGTTGGCGGTCAAAGCGGCGATCTTGTAGATCATCTAAGGTATAACCGTCAAACTACTTAACGTGTTTATTGCATTAAGCGAAGAAACGATCTAGAAAAGGAAATCAAAATTTTAAATTCATTGCGTTAAACTAGTGATTTCTAACGGTGGTATCGAGAGGCAGGACTTGAGCTTAAGCAATAAGCATAATTTAAATGCGTAGTATTTAATCGATAGATGCAAGATTTAAATCACGAAACGTTAAAACAAAAAAAAATTAGGGTTCTTGGGGGGTCGGCCGACTGGCGGCGCCCCCCACTTCTTGCGGGCGGCGGCGGCGGTAACCCTAGGGTTGCCGTCCGTCGGCTCTCCTCTTCCAATGGGGAGATCAACCCTTTTAGTTTTGTGATATTTTATTGTGCATAGATATCTCGTTTGTTTAGTTGTGTCATATGGCCAACCAATGGTTCAAATAGTTTGGACCATTGGGAAACCATATGGGACATTGGCCTTTCAAATTTTGATTTGGAATAGGCTGAGCCCTTTCAAAATATTTGATTTGGAATAGGCCTCAAAGCCTGAAACACTTCAAAATTTTGATTTTGGAAAGTGGCCAGAGCCTAAACCAAAATAATTTGGCCTTTCCAAATATTTGATTTGGAATAGGCCTGAGCCCTTTCCAATATTTGATTTGGAATAGGCCTGAGCTTGTGCCACTTCAAAATTTTGATTTTGGAAAGTGGCCGAGCCTGAACTAAAATAATTTGGCCTTTCCAAATATTTGATTTGGAATAGGCTGAGCCCTTTCCAAATATTTGATTTGGAATGAGGCTGAGCTTTGAGCCCACTTCAAAATTTTGATTTTGGAAAGTGGGCGAGCCTAAGCTAAATTTAGTTTTGGAAAGGAAACAAATAGGAGACTTTATAATTTTAATTTTATTTCGAATAGTTCAAATTTAATTAAAATTGAAATCGATTTAAAATTAAATGTTAATTTTAATTTTCGGTTAAGTCATATAATTAATTAAAAGTTATTTAATTATTTGGCGTGATAAAATAAAGGCATGCATGAGTAGTAGTAGTTAAAATTAGAATTTAATCTTTTTCATAAGATAAAATTGTATGGATTAGATGTGTAGATATAATGTGATTATATGGACCCCGATTGATCATGGACTCGACCAATAGGATAGATGGGAATGTTTTCTTTATGTTGGTTTTTTGAAAAAAAAATTGTCCTAGGCCGTTATGAAGAACGTGACCTAGTTTACTTTTTGCATTTATCCCATTCCCTGAGTCCCCCCCCGTGTGCGGCGGGTGTAATTAAATATTATGTAACAAGAATGGAGCAAGAAGTTCAAGACCAAGGAGAAATAAAGAACCCATTGGCGTACAGCAATAAAGATCCTATTGGCGGTTGCGATACCCTTAGTTTGTGACCAGCGGTTTAAATCGGTTTGTATTCGAAACCGCACTTTTTAGAAAAAATCCATGATCATACCGGTTATTTTATGCGCGGAATGTTGTGTATGTTTTACTTTATATGATATCGTAGTAATATGCACATAGTAGATGAGACCATAATTAAACCAAATTAATTAAGTGAATTAATTTAAAATTATTCCCACACCAAAAATCGAGCCAAAATTGTCTCCCAATATTATAATGACGGTGAAGAGCCTTTGTTCGATCAAGCCCGATCGGCCCACGTCGGGAGTTGACCTACCACGGGTATATCGTCATTATCGAGATATGATCGTTCACGAGATCTCATGAATATTTGGGTTACGACTCGACTAAGAATCTTGCGGTGATTGGCCCACGTCAGGACCGTCTGATTTTAGAGACAAGGGGTGGCTATCACATAGAGATGTGAATTGTCAAAGAGTTGACTAGTCAACCAATGGAAATCGAATAAGATTCGATCGGTAAATAGTACCCACCTTCGAAATTGACCCGGTCGATCGGCCCACGTCGGGGATCGAGTCAACTAGATAGGATTCCATCCACTAAAGAATTAATTAAATTCTTGAAAGCCAATAGGGAATAGTTGGCTAGTGGGAGTAAAAACCTTATAAATTTCTTAGTGCAAATTTAGGTTTTTATACATGAGCTTTACTTATTCTATCTTTTATTTATTGTTGTAGAAAATGTCAAACAAATTGAACCTTCGTTTTATCATCGATAACAAGCTTGCGAAACTAATTTTCTCGATTGGGAAAGAAACCTCAAAATCGTTTTGAGGCACGAGAAGATTGGCTATGTCTTGGGCGAGGCCCTACCGGAAAAGCCGGCGAGGGTTCGAGCCGCAGATGTTGTCGAGAAGTACAACAAGCAACTTTATTACGACGATCTTGATGCTACATGTATCATGCTTGCTTCTATGACACTGAATCTGCAGAAGCAGCATGAGTCCATGGACGCCTACTCTATATTATGGTCCACTGAAGGAGCTTTATGCTTCTCGGTCTCACCTTTGAGAGTGCGAGGTCTCGAAGGCCCTGTTTAGTTGTAAGATGGCATCTGGGATTTCTTTGTGGGGTCACACGTGCTTAAAATGATCGGGTACATAGAGAGGCTTGGGAAGGCTGGGCCACAAGTTGGAGCGAGTTGAGTATTGACTTGATTACGCAATCTCTACGACTCATTCTCATGGTTTGTGATGAACTATCACATGAACAAGATAGATTGCTCCTAGCGGAGTTATTGAACATGTTGAAAACTACTTTGAAGGCCTTTGTAGGGAAGGGAAAGCAAGTGTTCTTTGGTCACTTCAAGCAAGGGCAAGGCAAAAGCCAGAAAAAAGTCCAAGAAGGCGAAGGCTGCACCTAAGCCAACGCCTAAGATAGCAAAAGACAAATCCAAGGATGCTTGCTTCCATTGCGGTGAGACCGGACATTGGAGGAGAAACGCAAGGGCTTCTTGAGTACCAAGAAGAAGCATTACGATGCTTCGACTTCGAGTATATTTATGATTGAGATCAACATTACTTCTTCTAAGTCTAACCACTTTGGGTATTAGATCTTTGGTTGTGGTTCTCATATTTGTGCTGAATATGCAGAGGCACTAAGAAGAACTAGAGATCTGAAGAAAGGAGTGGTGGACCTCACGCGTTGGAAATGGAGCAAGTGTTCTTTGCGGCCGGGCCGTAGGAGTTTATTTTCTTTCATTGCCCGATTGGGCTAGTACTAGAACTCAATAAGCTGTTATTTTGTTCCTGCTCTTACGAAGAGCATTATTTCTATTTCTGCATTAGATGTTGATGGATTTTCTTTTACGTTTGAGAATAAATGTTGTTCTTTTTCACGTGATGGAGTCTTTTATGAATCTTGGCATACTTAGCAATGGTCTTTACATATTAGATATGAATGTTGGCGTACTTAATATAAATAACAAGAAAGCCAAAACAAATGACTTGAATGAATCCTACTTATGGCATTGTAGACTTGGCCATATAAATAAGAATCGCATTTCCAAACTCCATAAAGATGGAATGTTGGATCAATTCGATTCTGAATCATTTGATACATCTGAAGCTTGTTTACTTGGCAAGATGACAAAGTCACCTTTTAGTAGCAAAGGGATAAGATCCAATGAATTGCTTGAGCTTATACATACTTGATGTGTGTGGCCCAATGTCAATTCAAGCCAAAGGAGGATACTATTATTTTATCACTTTCACTTTGATGACCATTCTCGCTATGGTTATATATACTTAATGAAGTATAAATCAAAGCCTTGAAAAGTTCAAAGAATTCGAAGTGAAGTGGAGAAACAACTAGGTAAGGAAATCAAAACACTTCGATCCGATCGAGGCGGAGAATACCTAGATGGAGAGTTTCAAGATTATTTGAAGGAGAATGGGATTCTACTGAATGGACTCCTCCGGAACGCCACGGATGAATGGCGTGTGCGAGAGGAGGAACCGCACCTTGTTAGACATGGTGCGATCCATGATGAGCTATGCGATTCTTCCAAAATCGTTTTGGGGTATGCTCTAGAAACCGCATCCTATACAACTCGAACCGAGTTCCATCAAAGGCGGTTGATTCTACACCATACGAGGTATGGGCCAAGAAGAAACCAAATCGGCATATCTTAAACCTTGGGGTTGTCCGACTTATGTGAAGCGGATGATGCACGACAAATTAGAGGCCGAGATCCGACAAATGTCATTTTGTGGGATATCCTAGAGAAACTAGAGGATACCAATTTTACCACCCTGAGGAACAAAAGGTGTTTGTTGCCAGGTAGCCACTTTCGGAGAAAGAGTTTATTACGGATAGGGTCGGTGGGAGTAAGATTGATCTTGAAGAAATTCGAGAACCACTTACGGATAACAATCCGTTGATGGAAGTAGAGGAGACACCACATACAAATGTGGCGCCACCTCTACCGTGAGACACAATTGCACCTCGAAGATCCACCGAGGAGCGCCGTGGACCCGAAAGGTACATCGGCGTATATCTCATGGAAGATGAGGACCTAGAACTTATGAGGAGGTGCTATTAAGGCACGACAAAGAGAAATGGCTCAAGCCATGAATTACGAGATGGAATCCATGAAGGACAACCAAGTTTGGAACTTAGTTGATCCGCTTTGAGGAATAGTTCCCATAGGGTGTAAATGGGTCTTTAAGAGAAAGACCGACATGGGCGATAACGTGACCACCTACAAGGCTAGGTTGGTGGCAAAGGTTATAAGCAAAGACAAGGAGTTGACTATGATGAAACCTTCTGCTTGATTGCCATGTTAAAATCCATTAGAATTTTGCTCGCTATTGCGACATACCATGATTACGAAATCGGCGGATGGATGTGAAAGCGGCTTTCCTTAACGGGAACTGTGCGAGGAAGTGTATATGACCACAGCTTTGAGGTTTCACAACCAATGACGCCAGGATGGTGTGTAAACGCAAAGATCCATTTATGGATTAAAGCAAGCTTCTCGGAGTTGGAATCTTCGCTTTGATGAGATAATCAAGCAGTTTGATTTCATCAAGAACGAAGATGAGCCACAATGTTTACAAGAAGGTTAGTGGGAGTGCCATTGTGTTCTAGTGCTTTATGTGGATGACATCTTGCTCTCATAGGGAATGATGTGCCTATGTTACAATCAGTCAAAGCTTGGTTATCCAAGAACTTCTCTATGAAGGACTTGGGTGAGGCGACCTAAATTAAGGGAATAAAGATCTATAGAGATAGATCTAAAAGGTTGCTTGATGCAGCATGCGAAATCCACCTACATAGACAAGATCTTTGAAGAGATTCGGCATGGAGCGATCAAGAAAGGATTGCTGCCCATGTCACATGGGGTCTACTGTCCAAGGGAATGAGTCCTAAGACAGAGGAGGAAAGGGCACAAATGAGTAAAGTCCCTTATGCTTGGCAATCGGGTCTATCATGTATGCCATGTTATGCACAAGACCAGGCGTCTCGTACCCTCTTAGTATGACTAGTAGGTACCAGGTCCAATCCAGGTGATAGTCAACTGGATTCTTTGTCAAAATATCCTTAAGTACTTGAGGCGTACTAGGGATATGTTCTGGTTTTCGGAATGATGATTTAGTATTACGAGGTTACCACGGATGCGGTTTCCAAAGCGACAAGGATGACTTTAAGTCACAATCTGGATTTGTTTTCACACTTTAACGGCGGGCGGTGGTGGAAGAGTTCCAAGCGAGGAGACTCTGCGGACTCTACAACGGAAGCCGAATACATAGCGACCTCGGAGGCGGCAAAGGCGCGATTTGGATGAAGAAGTTCATTCACCGAACTTGGTGTGGTCCCTCCATTGAAGGTCCGATACCTGCATGCATGTGATAATAATGGAGCGATATCTCGATCAAAGGAACCAAGGTCTCATCGAAGTCCAAACATGTGCTCTCGGCGCTATCACTTGATTAGGAGATAGTAGATAGAGGAGATGTAAAGATAGAGAAAGTCCACACGGATGATAACATAGTGATCCGTTAACCAAGGCATTGTCTCAAGCTAAGCATGAAACATGTTCACTTGCACGGGCTTAGGCATATGGGTGATTGGCTTTAGGCCAAGTGGGAGATTGTTGGAAAGGTGTCCTAAACCCAGTCGGGTCGGACCGGATCCGACCGGGTCGGGTCATTCTGATCTATTTAGTTCATGTAATAACTTTATTATGATTAATAAAAGCACTTATGTTATTATATATTGTTTGTCTTCATATTATTTGTTGTATATATATAGTAACGTCCACTAGTATCGATCATGATAGAGAAACCATGATAGTGATTATGGTTGATGAGATCTCTAATCACTATAACAAGGTTGGTACTTAAATGTCTCTAGTCTTACATATTATCAAATGGGACATTGATGATATAATCGGACTAACACGTATTGGATGTCTTCTATCTTTTAGAAGGTAGGGATAGATCTCGTCTATCGAAGTGTAGGGACACTTGGGTATGCGTGGGCGTGTATTAGAGAATCGTCGTTAGGCGACCCACTTACATTAAGTGTCACACTATGTGGCGGTTGTGTAATTATCCTTTTGACCGAGTCTTCATGGCATCACGGTGTGGATTGTCATGCTTTGACACTATTGAGATTTCTCCTAACCACGGGCGATCATGCGGTAGTGATTGGGTATGATATTGAAGCATCACGGAGTATACATGATTGGTCGTCCGGGAATCGCGTATCCTATGATTGGGATTGAATATCCGAAATGGCCTTCTTATAAGGAATGTCTAGCTCTCGAGAATCTTTGCAAAGTGGGAGTAAATGTGTTATTCGAGAGAGCATGATATCCAGTTGTAAGATACGATCGTCAATGTATTGACACTCGAGATACGATCGTATGGATATTATTATAGCGATAGGATTGTAAGTTACACGGTAATCGCTTCACATGAAAGGTAGTAGTCATTGCTTTTGACTCTTCCGATAATTGGGGTCACGGTGTGTTGCTAGACGCTATCCCGTGATCGTTAGGTATGAAGGGCATTTTAGTAAATTGCACTTTGTGTCTACGGCCAACATATTCGGAAGCCTATCGGGTCACACACATATGAACATCGAGTCGGATTAAAATGCGGTTATAGTTGATAACCAAATAAGGAAAGTTTATCTCTAGACTATAAAGGTTATAGTGGTAAATTAATATGGTGGTATTTATTTATTATGAATAAAAAAATACAAGATATTAATTATATATAAATTATATTAATTAAAGAATATTCCGGAAGTCAATCTTTTGGGATATGGGCGCCACTTTTGAGTGTATGAGATACACTTGGATTGTGCACTTTAATTAATAAATATTGCCATAATATTAATATAGGATATTAATTGATTTTGGAAAAATAGATTTATGGTAATAAGATAATTATAATCAATATATGATATTGACAAAATATTATAATTAAAGAGATAAATCAATCTAATTGATTTTCCTTATTTTATTGGAAAAGGTTTTCTTCTCCTCCACACTACACATGGGCGCCACTTACTATATAAAAGGAAGTGGGTGTCAAGCTCTTTTGTACAACACAATTGCAAGAGTTCATAATTCTTGTGTAAAATAGAGAGCTCTCCATAGTGAGTTTGTGAGGAAGAAAAGGTCGATCTAGCGACCGGAGTTTTCCGATAGCAATCCAAGGAGGATTCCGGCGAGGGGTTCGTGTGGATTAGCGATAGAGGCCGGACGCGTGGGCGGCTTGCGCGTTGAACTACTCTCCGTTGGCGGTCAAAGCGGCGATCTTGTAGATCATCTAAGGTATAACCGTCAAACTACTTAACGTGTTTATTGCATTAAGCGAAGAACGATCTAGAAAAGGAAATCAAAATTTTAAATTCATTGCGTTAAACTAGTGATTTCCTAACAAAGAACACAAAAGTCGTGAAGTGTGTTGGAAAAAATAGGGTGGGAGAAAGAGCTTTGGATGCTCGTATGGAACATATTGTTCTTCAAATACACACGATTTGCTTGTGCACCCTTATCGACCAAAACAAGAAATAAGGCACGACGGTGCAAACGGAAAGCAACACTGACACTAGAATGCCCTTGTACAAGAAATCAAAAATCACATTGTTAAGTTCTCCGTGGGTACGAAAAAATTGTTGATAATTTTTTTTGAAGTAACGATGTGATATCGACCATGGCATGAAAAATCACAAATGGCCTTGTACAATGAATCAAAAATCACACCGTTAAGTACTCTGTGGGTACAAAAAAAGTACTGAAAAAAAGGTTGAAATTTTATTTGAAGTAACGATGTGATATCGACCAGAAAAGTTAAATAAGACACGCCGAAGCAAACGGCATGCAAAATGGACACCCGAATGGCCTTGTACATGGAATCAAAAATCACACCGTGAAGTACTCTATGGGTATGAAAAAGTACGAAAAATAAGGTTGTGATTTTCTTGAAGTAACGATATGATATCGACTTAAGCGTTAAAATAAAGCACGGTCACATAAACGGCATGCGAAACGGACAGCGAATGACATTGTACAAGGAATCAAAAATCACACCGTTAAGTACTCTTTGGGTTAAAAAAATATGAAAAACATTGTGTCATTTTCTTTGAAATAACAATGTCATATCGACTGTAACTTAAATAAGGCACGTCGGCGCTAACGGCAAGCAAAGCGGACAACCGAATGGCCTTGTACAAGGAATTAAAAATCACAATGTTAAGTACTCTGTGGGTACAAAAAGTATGAAAAAAGGTTTTTACTTTTCTTTGAAGTAACAATGTGATATCAACGGATTGTTAAATAAGGCATGTCGGGCGCAAACGGAATGCTGAGACGGACACCGAAATTCCCATGAACAAGGAATTAAAAATCACGCCATTATGTACTCTGTGGGTACAAAAAAGTACAAATTGTTTTTAATGTAACGATATGATATCGACCAGAACAATAAATAAGGCACGGCGCGTAAAAACATGCAAAGCGGGCACACAAAGTCCCTTGTACAATGAATCAAAAATCACCCGTTAAGTACTATATAGGTATGGGAAAAGTACAAAATAAGTTGTAATTTTCTTGAAATAACGATGTTATATCGACTGAACATTAAATAAGGCACGGCGGCGCAAACGGCATGCTAAATGAACACCGAATGGCCTTGTACAAGGAATCAAAAATCACACCATTAAGTAATCGGTGGGTACAAAAAAATCTGAAAAAAAGTTTTTAATTTTCTTTGAATTATCGATGTGATATCGACTGAACGATAAATAAGGCACGACGGCGAAACGGCAAGCAAAACGGAGGCGAAATGGCCTTGTACAAGGCATAAAAAATCGCACCGTTAAGTACTCTGTGGGTACAAAAAAGTACGAAAAATGTTTGTAATTATCTTTGAAGTAACGATGAGATATCGACCGAATGATAAATAAGGTACGACGGTGCAAACGGCGAGCAAACGGACACTAGAATGCCCTTGTACAAGTAATCAAAAATCACACTATGGGTACAAAAAAAGTATGAAAAAGGTCTGTAATTTCCTTGAAGTAACGATGTGATATCGACCAGAAAGTTAAATAAGACACGTCGGTGCAAACGGCATGCAAAACGGACACCCGAATGGCCTTGTACAAGGAATCAAAAATCACACCGTTAAGTAATCTATGGGTATGAAAAAAGTATGAAAAATAAGGTTGTGATTTTCTTCGATGTAACTATGTGATATCGACCGAGCGTTAAATAAGGCACGGCGGAGCAAACGGCATGCGAAAGCAGACACCGAATGGCCTTGTACAAGGAATCAAAATCTCACCGTTAAGTACTCTGTGGGTAAAAAATGCAAAAAAGTTTTTAATTTTCTTCGAAGCAACAATGTGATATCAACCAGAACGTTAAATAAGGCACGTGGGCGTAAACGGCATGCAAAACGGATACCCGAATAGCCATGTATAAGGAATCAAAAATTACACTATTAAGTACTTTATGGGTATGGAAAAACTATGAAAAATAAGGTTGTGATTTTCTTCGAAGTGATGATGTGATATCGACCAGAACGTTAAATAAGGCACGGCTGAGCAAACGTTAAGCGAAACGGACACCGGAATCGCCTTGTACAAGGAATCAAATATCACACCATTAAATAATCGGTGGGTACAAAAAAAGAACGAAAAAAAGTTTGTAATTTTCTTTCAAATACTGATATGATAACGACCAGAACGATAAATAGGACACGGCGGCACAAACAGCAAGCAAAATGGACATCACAATGGCCTTGTAAAAGGAATCAAAAATCACACCGTCAAGTAATAGGTGGGTACAAAAAAGTACGAAAAAAAAGTTTGTAATTTTCTTTGAAGTACTGATGTGATATCTACCAGAATGATAAATAAGGCACGGCGGCGCAAACGGCAAGCAAAACGGAGACCAGAATGGCCTACTACAAGGTATCAAAAATCACACCGTTAAGTACTCTGTGGGTACCAAAAAAAGTACAAAAAAAAGGTTTGAAATTTTATTTGAAGTAACGATGTGATATCGACCAGAAAGTTAGATAAGACACGTCGGTATAAGCGGCATGCAAAACAGACACCTGAATGGCCTTGTACAAGGAATCAAAAATCACACCTTTATGTACTCTATGGGTATGAAAAGGAACGAAAAAGGTTTGTAACTTTCTTAGATGTAACAATGTGATATCGACTGAAAAGTTAAATAAGACATGTCGGCGCAAACGGCATGCAAAGCGGACTCGAATGGCCTGTACAAGGAATCAAAATCACACCGTTAAGTACTTTATGGGTATGAAAAAGGTACAAAAAATAAGGTTGTGATTTTCTTGAAGTAACGATGTGATATCAACAAAAAAGTTAAATAAGGCATTGCGGCGCAAACAAAGATGCTGAAACGGACACCCGAATGGCCTTGTACAAGGAATAAAAAATCACACCGTTAAGTACTCTGTGGGTATAAAAAATATGAAAAAAAGTTTTTAATTTTATTCAAAGTAACAATGTGAGATCTACCAGAACGTTAAGTACTCTATCGGCGCAAACAACATGCAAAACGGACCCCCGAATGGCCTTGTATAAGGAATCAAAAATCATACTGTTAAGTTCTTTGTGGGTATGAAAAAAGTATGAAATATAAGTGTTGGTCCCTTGAAAAGGCTTTGGTTAAGTTTAGAGGGGGGGGGGTGAATAAACTTAACACTTAAAACTTTTGGAGTTAACAAACTCAAGAACTTCAAAGAAATGCTGCGATACCTCGATGAGTCTGCTTTGACACCTCGAGAACCTGGCGATACACGAGTTCACTCGACGCTTGAGTTTACTGAATTTGTGCAGCAGAATTATATAAAAAATTAAGCCTTATTACTTGTTGTTAAATATGATACTAAGTATTAGATACTCAGTAGTGTATGTGTGTGAGTTCCGTTGCTAGATTCAGTAGGTTGATGTGTATAATAAACTAAATCACGAGAATATAAGTGCGAGAAAGTAAGTAGGCAGATTTTATAGTGGTTCCAGGTGGTGTAATCCTGTCACCCACTCTTCTCCTTTGATGTTGGAGGTAATTCACTAGAGATCTTTGATGTAGCTTTGTTACAAAGATTCCTAAGTTGCTTGTCCTTCACCAATAACTATGGCTTCACAAACCCGAACACTTGGAGCAGTAGGATTGTTTGCTCAATGTCTTCCACTGTCCTTGAAGGGTAGGATTGCCTCTTCACCACTCCACCACAACCAACGATCTTTCACACAAAAGTGCTTCACTTTGTCTTGAAGAGTTCTTTGTAGAATAAAGAATGAATCAAGTAAATGATTCAATTCTGGCAGCTTGATTAGGATGATGTAATCAAGACTTGCGACTTCAAGTGTGTAAACTTGATGTAGCTTGAATACAGAATACACTTGAAGATTTTCTCTGGATCAGTAGCCTTAAGCTCAGTAAGTTCAGCATGGTGCTTTTCTTGATAAAATGCAGCACATAATTATCTCTTATATTTCCTTAATTTTCATCATCTTTTTCTGAGTTGGAAGTCCTCTATTTATAGGTAGGAGTCCATGTGACTTGTATTTGAAAGCCGTTCCTGGTTTTGTCCCATTTGACTTGCTTTCTGTCACTATTCATAGGATCGACACTATCGTAATCCTTTTTGACGAATCTGATCATCCACCTTTGACTTGAAACCATTGGATAAAGTCCTGAATCATCCCAACGTCTTTTTAATCTCAGCCATTGATTTGTTTGATAAATCAGAGGTAGTTGGCTGTCCTTATCCATGTAATCTTGAATTAATCGAGGTATATATATTAGCAGGTTCATCAGTCTGCTGGAATACCTATCAGTCTGCTGAACTATAATTTGCTGTGTTTAAAACACAATGCATCAGACTTCTTTTATCTAACTTTTATTTGTGAAGTTAGATTACACCTTTTTGCAAATAACTAAGTTCTAATCACCATCCAACTTAAGGAACTTAGACCTTGTACACAAGGTATATGCAATCTGTTTAGGTCATCACAGACTTGCCTAAATTCTGATTCCATATCCTTGACTTTAATTACTAAGTTTGATCCCTTAGCCTTCATTAACTGAGTTTGAGCCCTCAGCCTTCAGTCTTCAGTAGGTTCTTGATAAGTCTACTGACCTAACTACCCTACTGATATAGACAGTCTGCTGACATAAGTCAGCTGACCATTACAGTGCTTGTTTGATCAAATCTATACAAAGATCAAACTCTAATAAACCTATACATTTGATCTAGAAATATTTTTGCCTTTGCACTATAACAGCTAGTCTGGCACTCATCATCAAAACATAAAAATAAGTCCAACAATTTCCCCCTTTTTGGTGATGATGCCAATACCCTCACCTAACATCAAAGCAAAAAGATTGAAAACAAAAACAGAACAAATTTAGTCGTCTTTCATTATAATCATTTGTTCAAAATTATTACTGATCTAGCATCAAAGAAAGATAAAACAAATAAGTATCTTTGATCTACTGCCTTCTTTCTCTTTCTTGTCTTGCTTTTTCAGCTTGTTCTTGGTAAGCTCTTATCTCCATGATCATCTCTCTCATCCAATAATTTTCAATTAGAGAGAAGTCAATATGAGGGTTAACTTGTTTCCACCAATGCCATGCTTGAGTAGTGTTAGATTTATTTGATGTACCTGAAGCCTAACCTCATATAGACCTCCTTGAACTCATTTGGTGATTCCTTTGCATTTGTGGTAGGCAAACTCCTTTCACCTCTACCACTTCTTCCACCTCTTCCACTTCTTCCACCTTTCTTTGAGGCCCTCATAGCTTTAACTCTTGCCTCCCAAAATTTCAATCCCAAGAATGAATTTAGACCTTCATGAAAGCCTTTTCATGATAAGGTCTTCTTCTCATTGTTGTATACATTCTTGTATTGCTTAAGAAGATCATCAGTAAGTGAAAGTCCACAGGTGTGAGTTCTCTAAATGCATTAGTATCGGTTTCCCATCTCTTCTTGGTAAAAATTCTTGCAGCCTCTTTTGCTCTTTGTTGTTTGACCCTCTTCCCTTATTGACATCATCAACAAACCGGGACAACGAGGCCATGCACACTTTCCTCGAGTGACTACTAGGTTGTTCATTGACTTTCAATGATTTCAAATCCTAGTATCAATTGATGTGATCCTTCCTTCCATTGTTTTCTCCAAAGCAGGTCATCCTTTCAAAGGATTTTAGGATCCAAAGACATCGAGGTTGTGGTGCAAAGAAGCGAGCTCAGCAGTCTATGTGCCTCAAAGCAAGATTATCCAACTTTTTATGAATGGATTCAAGTTGATCTTTCAAAAATTTCTCCTTGATGTATTGCCCTGCTTGATTCCCTCACATCTTGTGTTAGATCAAAGATAGCATACCGATTGGATGTGTAATTTGAAGCAAGCGTCTCGATAGATCTTCTATTGTTATCCACTAGCTTCATCGATTCTTCAAATTATTGTTCCTGTCTATCCAGCTTGAGTTCTTAATCTGTTGCATGTCATTCCCGATACCCTCAACTCATTTAAAACTTCTACTGGCACTCCACCACCATTCTTCCATCAAGTAGCTTCATCAGCAGAGGCTTCTACATTATATTGTTGCCTCGATTGCCGATCACCACAAAGAAAACTCATATCCCTTCCAAAGAGGTGAGGTCCTTGGTACTCTTCCAAGATAGGATCAATAGCAGGTTCTTCATTCACTGGTTCATCATCAGTAGATCCTTCAATTTGAAATTCTTCATCACTGTAATCATAGTCCAACAGCTATTCTCCCTCATTAATCACAAAGAAATGATGACCATCTTTTCCTACAGTGGCCTTGTCTCCAACAGGCTCTACTACAAAGACTGTTCCAAAACAACATTAGGGGTTTCCTCCAAACCCAAATCTGTTTCCAACTCAGTGTCCAGTCTTTGTTTGTAACTCAGACACTTGCACTCATTTTCAACCTTTGTCCAGTCTTTGTTTGTATCCCAAAGAACTTTGTACCTCCTCTTCGCTTCTTTGTTCTGGTACAATTTGTGCCACAACAACTTGATCGAGAATACATCCATGTTTTCTTTACTCGAAATTCCCCATATCGGTGATCCTCCTTAGATAATTTGCAGCTTTGGTTAGGGTGTCCTCGTTATCAAACCAGTCTTGATATTGATTTGAATCCTCTCGAATCGATACTAGGCTCACCGATATCGGTAACTCTTTCTTCATCCTCATCTACAGTCTGTTGATCTTCAGATTGTTCAGTAGGTTCAACAACAAACATATCATCAATCTCACCAACCATCTTGTTTGCACCAATCTCTATTCCTCATTGATTTGTGCCTCCATCATCTATGGTGAGATTTTCCAAATTCTCATCCATTTGTCCATCTGTTGTGTATCGAGAGATCGTCTCCGTACTCGATGAGCGCCTACATTAGGATCAATCAACATTGCAACCACTGCGGGTTCCTCCCGGACTGATTGATAATCACCTCGAATCGATGATGATGATGAGTCATCACTTTGCCATCTCAGGGTCCCCCCGACTTGATACCCTCCTCCTTCGTTGTTCATCAAACGGATCTATGAGTCTTGATTCCAAAACAGAGGTATCAACTAGTTCAAGCAGATTTTCCACTCCCAATCTTTCAAAAGCCCATTCTTCAAAGTCGACTATAGGTTCAAGAAATGGCTTTTGTCTTTTGTAAAACCCAAACTTCCACCGAAAGTAATCACCACTTGTCAAGTTTTGGATCCACAAATTCTTCATCCTTCTTCTTCTTTTCAAATCTTTCAAATGGCATGAATGATTTTCTCTGGGAGCAGCTTTTACTACCTTGTCGACCTCCAAAGGTCTCCACAAGTAGATTCAAAGTTTCTTCCATAGATGCCTCTAGGTCGATGATTGCTCAGATTGTACATTTGTTCCTACTACCTCCAAATTGTACCACACTTTCTTCCCCGACTTATATGCTCATCTGTTGGGTTAACAAAGCAGACTGTTCTTCCCTCGAACTATTGCAGAATTGCGTGGTCTTGTACAAGTGTTTCATTTACCACAAAGAGTGCACTCACTGAGTCTGCAGTGGCTCTTCATCGAGTTGCTCAACAACAACTTGTGCGGTTCGTAAGGCTCAGTGAGCCTTTACAGTGAGGATTATGTACCTTCAACAAAGAGACTCTCAGTGCACAATGAAGATCTGTGATTCCTCAACAGTTGCTCAACAACAACCTCTACATCCTCAGTAGGCTTTGCAGTAGTTAAGGGTTCAGCATCAATAGCCTCTCCTACCTCTTCTACTTCTTCTTCTTGTTGCCTTTGAGCCTCCAAAACTTTCAATTGTTTCCCTTTCCATGTTTCTTTTTATGGATAACTTCTTTCATTCTCTTGGAAAGTGGCTCATCTTCAATTTCAATCATAGTAGACTTCCTCTTTCTATCAAGGCTTCTTCTCATTGCTCCTTCAAGATTTCAAAGAATGAGCCTTCTTCTTTGCAACTCTGAAAGAGGTTCAATAGTCTCAACCTCTCTTGGTCCCTCAAGAGACTCGGTAGCCTCTCTTTGTTTGCTTCCTTGTCCTTTTAGGCTTTAAAAGTTCATTATCTTCCTTGTGTCACAGACCTTTCTTTCTCAAGACCTTCTTTGGTGTAGCAGGTTTGATGGTCTTCTTAGTAGTTTGCTTGACCTGCTCACCACCAGCATCACCATCATCTCCACCATTATCACTATCAGCAGCCTCAGCAACACCTTATTCATTATCATCCAGACCAGGGATATGATAATCAATCTCTTTCTTGTATCTGGATTGGTTTATCTTCTCAAGTGCAACATCAGGAATTTCCAAATGATTCAGCAAGGCCTGAACCATTAATCCTAAGGGTAAGGCCTTGGATTTCCTTTTTTCCTTCTCTTTCTTCTTTTGCAACTTTCTTCATATAATGGATAAAGTATCCAGCCCAATCAAATTTCATACTTCTGCAAATAATCATCAATAGCTCTATCTTGGGTCCTGATAGAGTATCCATACTTCCAACGAGGCCTAGGATATTCTTAGCAATGATTTTGCTCAGTAGGTTGTACTCAAATCCAATGTGTTTTATATTGATGCCTGGTATTGATTTGGTGGCTTCATTGGTCTTGATTTTGTCAACAAAATCCATCTTGGACAATCCCATTTCCTCAGGATTTGTTGGACCATCTAGTACTTCTTCAAAACCAAAACTTCCTCAAGGTTTGATGAAATTTCAATTTCTTGGGCATTTACAATCGTTTTGAATGCTTCTTTTCCTTCTTTAGTTACTATGGTCCTCCGTGTCGACAACATTTGTATATGAGATTGTTTCCAATCTTAAGTTAAGTACATTCTCCAAGCCTTCATATCTCCTTATTCTTCGACCAATGTTGATTGCTAGTTCAGTTTGATTAGCATCAACAACAAAGCCTCTTACACTTTGTCTTGTTCCAATGTGGACATTAATCTTTTCCGCCATTGATATAAGAAAAAGATGAAGAAAAGAATTTCTCAAATCTGTGTTCACACAAAGGTAAATGCCGAGTATCAAACGAGATTTTGTAGTAGCCTCGTGTAATAGTCTCATTGTATATATGGGCAAATGCAGTGAAACTGCCGAACGTGTCTTGTTACATTTAACCATGATTAATTTGAGTGAATGCTAACTTGACACGTGGCCCATTACTTTTCATAACGTATTATAACCGTTAGATCGTGTAACTGCGGTTATAAATGATAGAATAAATATCCCACCAATTGCTCTTTGACTTTAGTAAGTTTGACTGAATAACGCATTCTTCAAAGATACTTGTCATCGCGAGGGTTGGCTCAAGACTCGCGACAAAGATGCTTCAATGACTCGACAAAGTAACTCTGCTGATATTTGATTCCTTCTTGTTTTGTTCAATTGATAATACAAGATGATGTTTAATACCAATGACTGATCTGTCAAGTGAGCTCACCCAACATGACAAAGACCAATCTCCTTGGTAACCTCATTTGCTCAATTGTCCAAAAATAAGTACATGGAATTGTTGATACCAATGACTAATCTGCTAAGTGAGCTCACCCAACATAGCAAAGACTAATCCCTTGGTGAATTCCAAGTACATTCTTTGAATATCGATCAACTTTAATAATTCCAAGTTTAGTCCTTAGTTTAGCAAATCTTTCACTATCAAGTGGTTTAGTGAAAATATCAGCAAGTTGATCTTCAGTAGGGATATATAGAACCACCACATCTTTCTTTTCAACATGATCTCTTATAAAATGATGTCTCACATCAATATGCTTGGTTCTTGAGTGCAAAACAGGGTTTTTTGTGATTGCAATTGCACTTATGTTGTCACACATAATTGGAATTTCTCTTTCTTCAATTCCATAATCCCTTAACTGTTGTCTTAACCATAGTACTTGTGCACAGCAACTTCCAGCAGCAATATATTCAGCTTCAGCAGTGGATGTTGATATAGAATTTTGTTTCTTGCTAAACCAGGAAACTAGTCTATTTCCCATTAACTGACAGGTTCCTGTGGTGCTTTTTCTATCAATCTTGCATCCAGCATAATCAGAATCTGAGTAGGATATAACTTTGAAGCTTCCATCCTTGGAATACCATATCACTACTCCCAAAGTCTCTTTTAGGTACTTGAGAACTCTTTTGACTGCACCTAAATGACTTTCTTTAGGTTTAGATTGAAATCTTGCACAAACACCTACAACAAAGGATATATCAGTCTGTGGCGGGCGAGTGGAGTCTGAAAGCAGATCGCCTATCATCATTCTGTATAAAGTCTAATCAACATCTTTGCCTTCTTTATCTTCATCCAATCTAATATTTGTACTCATTGGAGTTGATACCCTGGTGCTAGTTTCCATGCCAAACTTCTTCAGCAACTCCTTGGTATACTTGGTTTGATGAATGAAGATTCCATCTTTCATCTGTTTCACTTGCAATCCTTAAAAGTAGTTCATTTCTCCCATCATACTCATTTGGAATTTACTCTTCATTAGATTTGCAAATTTCTCACATAGCAATTCATTTTCAGAACCAAATATTATGTCATCCACATAAATCTATAATAGCAGGGTGTTGTCCCCTTCATTGATTCTGAAAAGTGTCTTATCAATGGTGCCTTTTGTAAAACCATTGTCCACCAAGAATTGACATAGAGTCTCATACCATGCTCTTGGTGCTTGTTTCAATCCATAAAGTGCTTTGTTGAGTCTATACACTTTATCTTCTTGATCTTTAACTTCAAATCCAGGAGGTTGCTGAACATACACTTCCTCCTCTAGAATGCCATTCAAGAATGCACTTTTGACATCCATTTGATAAACCTTGAAGTTTTTATATGCAGCATGTACCAAGAATAATCGATAGCTTCCAATCTTGCAAAAGGTGCATATGTTTCATCAAAATTTATTCCTTCTCGCTTGAGAATAGCCTTTGCAACTAGTCCGCCTTATTCCTTACAATGGTACCAGATTCATCCAGCTTTGTTTCTCAGATACCCATTTAGTACCAATGATATTTGCATGACTAGGCCTTTCAACTAGTGTCCAAACTTGATTTCTTTCAAATTCATTTAATTCTTCTTGCATAGCAATTATCCAATCTGGATCTGAAATTGCTTCTTCAACAACTTTTGGTTCCACTTGAAATAGAAAACAAGTAAACATTGCTTCTAATTGTCTTCTAGTCCTTACACCTTGCTGCACAATGCCAATAACTTGTTCAGCATGGTGATTCCTTAACCATTGTGGATTCTGGTTAGATTGATTTTCAGGAACCTCATCTTCAGTAGGGTCTGCTGTATCTTCAACAGGGGGTTCAGCAGATCCTTGAACTGCTTCAATTGTTGCATCATTAGTATTACCAGCAGGGTGTTCAGCAGGGGCAGAATCAGAAATCTTTAAGTCATTGAATCTTTCCAAAACTTCAACACAATCTGGATCAGTGACTTGTAGATTCTCAGCAGGTTCACAAGCTTCATCTTCCATACCAGTGAACTTAGGTTCATCAAACACAACATGGATTGTTTCTTCATATTTTAATGTTCTCTTGTTCAGTACCATGAATGCCTTGCTGACTGAAGAATATCCCAAGAAAATTCCTTCATCTGATTTTGGTTGGAATGTTTTCAAATGTTCCTTATGATTCAAGATAAAACACTTGCTTCCAAATGGATGAAAATAGGATATGTTAGGTTTTCTTCCATTCCAAATCTCATAAGGTGTCTTCAAAGATCTTCTTGTTTACTCAAGTTCTGCTTTTGTGTATAGCATGTCAGATTAATCGCTTTCACCCAATATCTTTCAGTAGTAGCAATGCTTCCCAAATCATGGTTCTTCCTGTTTCTTTTAAGGTTCTGTTCCTTCTTTCAAAGAACCCCATTTCCTGAGGTGTACCAACAGCAGCAAGTTGATGTAGTACACCATTCTGTTCATAGTATTCTCTTATAACTTTATTGAGAAACTCAGTACCCTTGTCTGATCTGATTTTTACTAGTGTTAAACTTTTCTCATTCTGTAATCTCTTTAAAAAATCAGGCATATTTTTGAGTGTTTCACTTTTCTTGTTCATAAATATCACCCAAATGTACCTTGAATAATCATCCACAACAACTAAGGTGTATTTCTTTCCTGTAATACTTGTTGGTGTAACTGGTCCAAATAGATCCATATGCATTAGCTCCAAGACTCTATTAGTTGATTGCTTAGTCTTTGATTTGAAGCTTGACTTAGTTTGTTTACCTTGCTGACATGCATCACATATAGTGTCTTTTTTGAATGTGATTTCGTAAAAACCAATCACCGCTTTCTTCTTCACCAACCGATTGATATCATCAAAATTTAGATGATTCAACTTTTTGTGCCATAACCAATTGAGTTCGACTTGGTATGTACAATCGTACGAGTGTTTCGAACTGCAGAGAGACCAATCCACAACATACATGTTTTGTTGTCTTCTACCACCTATACAACTTGATCACCTCTTTCACTAATGACAAGATCAGATTGTTTTTGTCAAAAGTGACCTTGTATCCCTTGTCACGCAGAATTGTCCAGTTGCTCAAAGACGTTGTAATCCAAATCCTTCCACATATGCAACATTCTTGATTGTAAGTCCATTTCTTACAAGTGTGCCATATCCTCTTGTATATCCAGTGTATTCTTGTTGCCAAAATTCACCCTTGGACCATCCTTTGCCACATAGTTTGACAAACAAAGGCTTATTCTTTGTCATATGTTTGGAACATCCATCATCAAAGTACCGGACACCCTACAAAACAAAGTTAATACATTTTAGGTACCTGCACTGCTTTGGGTCCATAATGGTCGATGGTAAGCATGACCACAGGATGTTTCCATAAGGTCTTCTCCTAAAAGTGTCATACTTTGGTTCATACATGTATTCCATACATCCATAAGTTCTAACAGTTGGTTGTGTAGGATTCACATATGTTTTCTGGCCTTTTGGTTTATAATGCTGTTTGAAGTGATTCTTGTTGTTAGAAGCATTAGCATACTCATTGATTTGCTGTCTGTTAGGAACAGCCCTGTAGTATGGAGTCTGATGAGGTCTCTATTGAGGCTTTGTATAAGTCCTCTGCTGATCCCTCTACTGATTCCATTGCTTAGGTTTTTCCCTAGCAGTATGGTTATACTTACTGTTTCTAGCAGTAGGTGCAGGAATATTCCAATCATCATCAGTAGGGAACAATCTACCTTTCCCCCCGAGATAAGTATCCCTAGAATGATTAACATTTTTGGATTTAGGATTCTTATCCTTGGAATATTTCTGGTTTTTACCTTTTTGTGGTCCAAATAGACTTGGTAGCAGTCTCTCATATCAAAGAGTCTAGAAGGTCCAAAGAAGTCTACCTTTGGATTTACCCTTTTTGCTAGAGTCGTTGACTTCTTTGACTTCTCGATTTTGCTTCCTTGAAGCTTTCTCAGAGGGTTTTACTGCCTCAACAACCTTACTAGGAGTTGGATCTTGTGCATGCACAAACTTAGGACCAATTCTGGTACTAGGTTCGATGAGCCTTACCGGATCCACACTTGTTAGATTGTTGAGTTCCAAATCCAAGGCCTGCTCTATCACCATAAGGCTTTTCGATTTGAATGCGGTGGAGGAACAAGATGATTCAAAGAGATTCAAAGCTACTGGATGTTCAAAGCAGCTTATCTTTGAATCTGTCCCAACTTCTTTTCCTTACCTTTGAGAATTCTTAATTCAAAGATTCAATCTATCAACTTCCAATTGAAGAGCTTTTTTTCATTTCACAATCTCATAACTGCATTGTATTATCCTCGATTGATTAAGGATGGCATCCAAAGTTTCATCATTGTCGAAATTTCTAGGATTTGAACCACAAGTTGATTCACAATCACTTCAGCAGAGTGTTTATTGATACAAGATTGTATACCTCCTCTGCTTCATCCATATTAGCCATTAATGCATAATCTTCCATTTCAAAGAACCAATCTTTGCCGTGTCATCCGACTCATTTCCTTTTGATTCCACTTCATACCACGACACTACAAGAAAATGGACTTTTAATGAGAGGAATTCCCATCATTAAATGCCCGATTCCCATCATTAAAGGCTTTTAATGACGGAAATATCCCTTCATTGCCGCCTCCCCGTTAAAGGTAATAATGACGGGAATCGCTTCCCGTCATTAATTGTATAATACATTCAAGGATTGGTATATCCCTATCATTAAACATTGTTTTTAATAACGATTCATCCACTCATTATAGGCTCCTTTCCCTCATTAAACAACGATTTAATCACAACACATGTCCTCATTAAAAGGTCATTTTCCGTCATTATATAGCACATTCATTGACGGTACCATCCCGTCATTAAACATTTTAATTAACAACAAATAATCCCCTCATTATAGGGTCATTTTCCTCCCATTAAATCAAGATTTAGTAAGGAAATACCCCCTCGTTGCAGATGTATTTTCCCCTCATTAAATACTGATTTAATGACGACATATCCCCTAATTATATGTTCATTTTACCATCATTAAATCATGATTTAATGATGACATATATCAAAATTATATGCTCATTCCACCCATATTATACGTGCTTCATATTGGAAGTTACAATTCATGCAAGCAAGTAAAAAAACAAAGGCCGGAAAGACCACCCCTAATGCAAAATAGTCTTGATACATAAACACTAAGTAACATATGTAATGAATTGATAAATGACATAAATGACAAGTAAAATGGGATTTTTGTAGATCCCATAACTACGGGATTTGCAATAGATCCCCTAACTATGGGGTTTGCAAAGTAGTACCCTAACTACACTCACCTTAAGCGGTGATAAGCTTGTTCGTAAAGTTCGAACTTTGTAAGCACACCGACCTTCAACAAAGAGAAACTGCACAAAGCATTAGCATGATTAGTCTCAAACAGCCTAAATATTATGTGTAGCCAAAATAAAAGGAATAATCGTTAATAGGAGCCCTAAAAAAAGGGGGTTGAGATTTTCCCATTTTTACCTCATATAAAGCACCTTTATCACATGCATAGAATGGGATGCATAATTTGTGTTCAAATAATGCAACTCGACACACAAATCAAACTGGCACAACCTAAGAAACTAAAGTTGAACAAACATAGACTCAAAGAAAGACTTGTAGACACCACATCATTTATTACTAAGTATTTTGAGCATGGCTGTCCATATAAGTACTTGACTGTCCATATAAGTATTTTGAGCATGACACCACATCATTTATTACTAAGTACTTGACTATCTATATTTTGAGCATGAGTTGATAATTCTTGATAAGTACTTTATCTCCTATAAGTAATTTATAATGAAGAAACCACATCATTTATTACTAAGTATCAAAAGCACCCTCTCCAATACCACACCGATCACAACCCATAATAGGATCTTTGGAAAGTAAAGGCATCAAGGTTTGAAAATCAGAAATTAGAAGCATTAATTAGAAAGTCACACTTAATAGATATTAAATGGTTTGAATACTCATTTCATCTCTTATAGATTAGAAAAGAACGGGATAGAACTCCACAACCCAAAAGTGGAGACTTCATATATTTCCAATACCAGAAGTGCATACCGTAACTAAATCTACCAAAAAGATAACATTTCCAATTCTACTATCATGCACAAATGTACATCTTGGTGAACCAATCAAGGGGAAATATACTATAATGTGCACAAATGTATTTCATTGAGAACACGATCATAGTGAAACATACCGTGGTAAGAACAAGAGAAATAGTTCACTATACCATGCGAAACAATACTTCCTTAGCATAAACTGAGACTAAAAGATCTAAAACTTAAATTGCAACAACAAGGATAATGATTTGGAATTAAAAGGTCCCATTTACACTCTAATACTATTTCAAACGCTAACCATGTCAAACACAAAACAAGAAATAAACAAAATCAAATAAAGAACATCACAAGTAATCCCAAAGGCCTATCATTCATCATATTGCAATTGAAATGAGGTATTTACAAATTCAATATATGAATCAGATACTAACCTCTATATTATAAACCCCTATTCTGCCATCAAAATGTGATGCTCATATAACCCCTGCAATCCTAGGGTACCAATGAATATCGAAATTCCAGCTTGCTTCCACTTGATTCAAAGAACAATCAATGCATTCAATTGAATAAGACAAAGGAACACATTTATTTACTTAGTGTCACCTCAAGATATGTAGGAAGGGGATATGATGAAACGGAAAGGCAAAGAGAAGAGTATAGAATTATAGATAAATAACAAACAATATGTATACTTAATAACAAAAAAGATCAAAATGAGGACATCCGACATAAGATTTTAGGAAGTACTTTTAATCATTATCACTCGAGATAAACTTAACATGTCCAGAGTGTTGATATTGGTAATAAGTATTACCTTGTCATTGGCTTTTGCTTCTTTAAATCCATAACGACCCATCAAAAGAATATAATCTTCAACGAAAGAAACCACTTCGATAAAATCTAAAAGCAAACGACAATATGAACATAACAAATTCTTTTCAAAACACCTTAACGACACACTTGTGAGTACACCAATCTTGTAAATATCAAGTGACCAAAGGCGCTTGACTACCCAAAGTTGACATGGACGATGATAAAAATGTTAATGTGTATCTTTTCCTTATCTATGTAAAGACCTAGAAATAAAAGGAAACGATTCATATAAAATTCAAGAGGTAAGACAAAATGCGCTCATTTGCACAAGCCAAAGATAGAGAATACATATGTATACCTCACAACTCAATTCCTTTTCAGTACTTTAAAAAACTTATAGTAGGCCCAAATATAGTTCCATCGGGTATCCAACAAAAATCGGTATGAAAAAAAAGCTATTCATTAAACCTTGACACATACCACAACAGAAACTGCTGGATGGCGAATCTGTTTATTGGGGTTGTTTAGAACCCATAATCATGCTTCCAGCTCCATAAATCTCCTGAGAAACAGAATGCCAAAATAGAAAAAATATCATTTAATTTCTGCTACACTAGGAAAAGGAGATGTGATTGTCGATATCGGGGAATATAGTTGGATTTCCATTGCACTAAAAGAAGAGAAGAAATATATATGTTCAAAAAAATTATTGACTGCCATTGCACTAAAAGAATGTAGCATTAGAAGTTACTAACTGAATGGTCTTTCTTCCGAAGGGCTACATGGAAGGAATATTTTTTTGAATTTTATAGGCCATTAAAACAATGAAATCTCTAAGAAATAGCTACTTAAAACCATGAAATGGAAAGAAAAATTATTTAAATCAAACCACCATAGAAAATAATGGTTTCTAATACAAGATATATGACATAATATCCATCCATATATAACTCCAATTTTCATTAGTGCTAGAAGAACTTTGCCAACTTACATTCCAATTGAAGAAAAATATACATGGACTCATGGAGTGGTATTATTGGAACTCAAACAAGAACAAAGAGTAGAAATATGAAGAAAGTTTAGACATAATTATTGAAAGATCCTTTGTTGCAAGTGATGGAACCGGGATACAATGTTCAAGCTCGAATAGAAGCAAGGCACCTAAATTCAAGCTCGAATACAATGTTCTATATAATTAATAATCAAATTCTAGCCATATTTCAACTAATGCTACTATTTCGTGACTAGCATTGAAGAAAATGGTATTATAGAAACTTAGAGACATCAAAAAAGAAAAAACTTTACCAAATAGAAAAACAATGGAATCTTAAAGAAATTATACCTCTCCTCATGTCTCTTGAGTGGAGGATGAATTAATCTGATTCACATCCATTTCTGGAGTAGTCACGATCAAAGAGAGCTATAGAATGTCAAGTCCTTGATAACATAACCTGGAGACAAAAAAATAGAGCATTTCACTTGACTATAGTGCGAAAATTGGGTTATTCATTATAAAGAAAAAGGAAAAAAACATGGAACTTAAAAAAGTGAAATCAGAGCAAAAATGGCCTAGTATTACATCACAAGAAGTAATCTTTTGCAGCTTTTAAGTACATATGAATATTGAATCAACTATCTAGCCCACATAAAGGGTTCAAGCCCACCTATGTCAACTATCTAGCCCACATAAAGGCTTCAAGCCAATTTACCTCGCGGTCCAGGTTAAGATTCACCAAACCGGGTCAAAAGCAGGGGAGAGAACCACCTGTTCTTGTTCAAAATGGCAACACATCGATCCACCTCTCGAATCTGCAGTCTGAAAAGGGACGGATCATCCTTTAACGGCTATGGAAACGACTTACACGTTAAACACGTGTTTCTTGAATCCATATCTTTGCAAGATCAACACAAATGGAAAAGGTCAAGGAAATATCAAGATCAAATCGTAAAATAACAGGCACAATATTAACTATTAAGTAAAAAGATACGACCTTGATTTAGGGTTAACTCGCAAATTCGAGAGAATCATACATTAATGGCTCGTAATAAATCCGGATTTGATAAAAGATCACACCTTTCATATGCACGCCTTCAATCGCATACGAGGGCACAAAATCAAAGCAGAGTCAAGTCCAAATCAAGATTAAACTCTGAATATATGATATAAACATAAAATCGTAAAAATATGACTGATTAAATGCGAGATCTGATTGGCCTTCCATCTAGAGTTGCCGGAAATGAGAGGCCTTCACAAGAACGGTTCTTGTGTTGTTTGCTCACACAATCGCAATCGAATCACCATAAAGACGGAGAATTTATGAGATCGAAAGCAAGTTCATCAACCTCAAATATGAAGCTCAGCAAGTACAAATTAGTGTAGCAGTGCATCAAAGCAAACACCAAATTAGACCAATTCACGATTCAAAGACAGTGCGTGTGATGTGATTCAAAGAAAGTGCAAAGTAGAAAAAGTGAATCAAGAAACACCCAATGCACACAGTCTCAACAAAAACACTGAATCAAGACAAAAACACCCAATGCACACAAATCTCAACGAAAAACACCGAATCAAGAAATAAGTCACCGATTCAACACTGTAACATGGAATAAAACATGAGAACAAAATGTACTAATCCGCAATGCATAGTGTGAACAAAATCGAGCTTTAATAGCTCGAATCCGCAGAGAAGATTGCACCTTTTTCAACATTGACCGTAAGTTTACAAAATCGAAACTTTTAATACAGAGATTGGCGGAAATTGACATACCTCAGCGGAACGACCGGTCACTACGTGAAAATCCTCCTGCCGTGAAGACTCCGTAGCTAATGGCTCAATCGACACGATCATGCGGTTGGAGGTTTGAGGTTGCTACTTGCTAGTGCTCGGCCACGGTTGGAGGTTTGAGGTTTGAGGATGGAGGGACTAGGGACTAGGGAGGACTCGAGGATGAGGACGAGGACGACGGGGAGGGGAGGGGGCGAGGACAAGGCAGAGACGGCTCAGACGACAGCGGGGGGAGGGCGCGTAAGAAGCCGATCGAATGGAATGGCTAATGAATGATGATAATTGAGGGTTTGGGTAATAATGGGGATAGGTATTGTATTTTTAGAGTATATATTTTAGTTATTTTATTTAATTACTGGACTCGGGTCTTGAGTTCGATTGTTTTTCAAAATTTGTTAATCTTTTTTATATTATATGTCAAAATTGAGTTCGATACCTCTAATACTCGACTCGACTAATAATTAATGTTTTTATAAAATATTTTGTGATGATACACTTACATATATGTATATTTAATTAAATATTTTGTATAAACCTTGAATAACTCATGAGCTACTCGATAAATGTATTATGAACTTCGATCTAAGCTTGATTAAATTCGAGCAGCTCGACTCGAGCTCAAACTCGTAAAAAAAACCGAATCGAGTCAAGATAAAACGGATTTAAAAGCTTTCTCTCTTCCAAGGTCACTAAAACCTTCGCCGAGCATTCCACTTCAACACGCCCTTACCTTTACGGTGTCGGCGGCACTAGGTCGTCGCCTTGGTGATTTCAAAGGTTTGAGCTAGGTTCATTGTAGAGTCGATGAGTTCAATCTCGAGATTCGTTATTGAGTAAGTGATTACAATCGAGGTTCATTCTCGAGTTGGTGAGCTCAACCCGAGGTTCGTTATTGAGTAAGTGATTTTAAACCCTATATTTGTTATTCAAAGGAGTGATTACAAACCGAGGTTCGTTATTGAGTTGGTGAGTTCAATCACAATAAGGTTGGTTATTGAGTAAGTGATTAAAACTCGAGGTTCGTTATTGAGTAATCGATTAAAGCCTCGAGGCTCATTATTGAATTGTGATTTTAGTATTGAGGATCGTTATTGAGTTGATGAGTTCACCTCGAGATTTGTTATTGATTAAATGATTACAAACCGAGGTTTGTTATTGAGTTAATGAGTTCAATCCCAAGGTTCGTTATTGAGTAAGTGATTAGAACCCGAGGTTTGTTATTGAGTAAGTGATTTCAAACCCGAGGTTCATTCTTGAGTAAATGATTAGAACCCGAGGTTTGTTATTGAGTAAGTGATTTCAAACCCGAGGTTCATTCTTGAGTAATTGATTAGAACCCGAGGTTTGTTATTGAGTAAGTGATTTCAAACCCGAGGTTCATTCTCGAGTAAATTTCTCTTTAACCCGAGGTTTGTTATTGAGTAAGTGATTTTGTGGGATATTTAGCATATCAATCGGTCGTTAACGAACCCCGAGATTCAAATCAATCGCTCGATAACAAACTGACGATATATATCAGATAGTACTATTATAATGAGTTAATTAATAATGATATAAATCAAAACACAATCAACGGTTGTGATCACCGTTGTGTCACTCGTTGTGGCACAACCGTTGTGCCTCTATCATTACTCCTCATTAAAACAGTCTTTTAATGATGGGATTTGCACCCTTCACTAATTTTCTATACAAATAATGAGAGGGTTTTTTTTATTGTATTTGTAATGACGGGAAATAAGATTATTAATGACGGGAATTTATATTCCGTCATTCATCAACAAATTAATTTGTGTCCCGTCATTATAAGTACCATTTAATGACAGTTTTACATCCTGTCATTAAGTTTTCGTCATTGAATCACAGTTTTCTTGTAGTGTGATTCATCTTCAGCAACCATAGCCTTCTTTCCATGTCTTCTTTGTTGGCTCTTGGTCTTCAGTAGATCTGGACAATCAGGTCTAAAATGTCCAGGCTTCTTGCAAATGAAGCAAAGATAATCAGGTTCCTTACTTTGTTTTAACTCATGACAGTCAGGTTTGAAGTGTCCTGGTTTCTTGCAATGAAAACACAGATAATCATTGTCTTTCTTTGGTTCTTCTTTCTTCCTTTCACTAGGTCTCTTGAAATTTCTTGGTGAACTCTTTCCAGTCTTCATCATCCTGATTTTCTTGCTCAGTAGGGCAATCTGCTCTTGCATTTCATCCAGAAGATCATCTTGTGCTCCTGATGTTTCTTCTTGATTTTTGGCAGCCAATGCAGTTGCCTTTGGTTCCTCTTTTTTAGTGTTAGGAACCAATCTCTTGCTGAATTCATAAGCTTTAAGATCTGAGAATAATTTGAAAGTATCCTCTTCATGTAACTTTCTCATTTCTTCTATTGCAGTGACTTTCATCTCCCAAACTTCTTTGTCAGGTAATGCCTCCAAGATTTTTGAGTTTATTTCTTCTTTTGAATAACTTACACTCAGCAGGGTAAGTTCATCCAGGATAGCATTGAATCTTGACTCCATTTGCTCAATGGTTTCATTTGGTAGCATTTTGAACTTTTGAAACCTCTTTTTGGCCACACTGATTTTATTCTTCTTTATTGCATCGGTGCCTTCACAGATCAATTGTATCTTGTCCCAAAGTTCCTTTGCGCTTTTTGAAATCTTTAACCTTCATGTACATATTTCTATCCAAGGTTCTATAAATGATATCAATAGCAATATTGTTGAGGTTTGCTCCTTTCTATCTTCAAAGATTACATTCTCTTTTGGTTTGGAATGTACTCTGTCACATCACCCATCATATCGCTTTGGTAATCTCCAAGGTCCATTTGTCGAAGACATCCATCATTTCATCATGAGTTGCAGCAAAAGGTAAGCCTGCATTCGACGTTTATATTCATCAAATCTCTAGAGAACACATCAACATAGTTCTAGCATACCGGGTGTTATCCATACTGCAAGTCTTTGAAAATCGGTGATTTGAAAAAGTTTTCAAAGTATTTTCACAAGCACAACAAGTAGGATTACTTGAGCAATGTAAGCACCGCCCCGATACCAATTGTTGGTCCCTTGAAAAGGCTTTGGTTAAGTTTAGAGGGGGGGTGAATAAACTTAACACTTAAAACTTTGAAACCTACTCAAGTCCAATCCATTTGGACCCCTGAGGTTCTAACCAGGAGCACGCAGTCCCAAAACGCATCGCTTCTCCTCCAAAAATGACTAGCCCAATAGACGAAATAGGCGAAAAGACAAGTCAACTAGTCCTATCTTCTATCCGGATAGATATATACGCATTCACCCGTCCTCATAGAACGAGAGAGCCATAAGCCATAGGAATTAATTATGTACTTGGGGTGGGGTCACCAACCGAAAGACCAATAAAACAAGACTTTGAATACATGGAATGTTTAGAGAGCTAAGAGGATGTAATGGAAAGTTCGCAATCAAGAGAAAGCTATGACGGATTACACTACTTACAACACACTAATTCAAGGTGCGGGCATTAGACCTTAGCCCAATGAGATAAGGCAAATGAGGATGACCCTAGACTAGTAAGAAGAGAACCTCGCCCGAAAGAAGGATTGATTCTATTACAAATGAAAGTAGTTTTGTTAACAACGGGCTTCCCTACACCTCTTGAAGCTCCAAGCGAGAATCGGCGATCGCTCTATCTAGATAGATTCTATGGATGCCGATCTGTCTCTTTATTGGACCAAATTCCCCGCGGAGTTCGTTCCGATGCCTGGTTATGGTGGTCGGAGAGTCACGATCACCGTCCCACTTTCTTATACTACATACAATATTTGAAAGTTCCGGAGAGATCAAGACCAGTCTTTTATAGGGGAGTGGATACAGAGAAATACTCTATAGAGCCTATATCTCAACATCTTTCGAGTGGTTTCTTCTTCTTCAAATAAATCAGGTTCACAGAGTGTTTTCTGGAACAGGGGAATCTTTCTTCTGGTTCTAATGGTGTTGCCATCTTCGTGGTTCTTTGGATGCATCTGATTAAAGTTTCAAAGTGTTCGAATCCGAAACTACCAGTAAACCAACTGAGGTAGTTGAGCAGGAAGACATAAGGCGGCGCTGGATTCCCCGCCTCTATAGGAGCTCTCTCAAAGGCTTGATGAATTTATATCAAGCTTTAATAAAATTTCAATAAGGAGCGATTATCTTATTGGGCTTGAGACCGGCTCCAACTCTCAACCGCCTCGCCTGAAAAACAAAGGGCGATTCTCATAATTATGGGTGAAATTGCCCATCTCCGGGGGCCCCAAAGACCAAAATCCGGTAAGGAGGCGGGCAACAGAGGAGTGCTTCAAATGATAAAAGAATGGGAAGGACCCAAAGGGCGCGTCCACTACCGCTTCAGCAGTTGACACCCATGAACCCCAGTGTCCCCCTCCTTCCCCCGCCGCCTTCCGACCCGCGGGAGTATACAATGAAAACTTCCGAGCATGAGTGCCCGATTGCCTTTGCCATTCTTTTTTCCAATCGGAAAACTTCATAGTTAGATCGGAGGCGCGTCTTGTGCGAGTTGGCGCTCTCAATACCGTGAATAAGCTGTTTATCTCGGCGAGCTCCCGCCGGAAGCCCTTTCGATACCCAAATCATTCGAAACCCGCGCGACGAAATTACGTCGAGCGTTTTTCGACGAGGTGTAAAACGGTCCAAAACGCTTGAGCTCCCTTGGGTTTTGCCCGAAGGTCGGCCAAATTAAGGTTAGCGACCTCGTCGGCTAGGGGCGCCGGTGTTCAACTCAACCGAATCGGATGTGGTGAAGAACTCGGAAAACAGGGAACTACCCCACTGGATAGGAGTTTATGGGGATGAGGCGTAACCGGGAGTTTCGGGCTATCCCTTCCGAGGGGTGGATTTGAAGAACCAAATTCTTTGGTGAGGTGCCTCTGAACTTCATCCTCGACTTGAAAGGTAGCCAGGCTAGAGAGATCGGCTTTTCCAAGTTAACAAACTCAAGAACTTCAAAGAGCTTGTCGATACCTCGATGAATCTGTGACACCTCGAGTAACTTTCTTTGATACGATGAGTCTCTTGTGACAAATGAGTTTATCGAATTTGTGCAAATGGAATTATATAAAAAAATTAAGCCTTATTACTTGTTGTTAAATATGATACTAAGTATTAGATACTCATTAGTGTATGTGTGTGAGTTTAGTTCTTTGGATTCGATGAGGTTGATGTGTATAATAAACTAAATGCGTAATGTAAGTGCAGAAAGTAAGTAGGCGAGATTTTATAGTGGTTCTAGGTGGTGTAATCCTGTCACCCACTCTTCTCTGTGATGTTGGAGGTAATTCACTGTAGAGATCTTTGATGTAGTTGTTACAAAGATTCCTAAGTTGCTTGTCCTTCACCAATAACTATGGCTTCACAAACCGAACACTTGGAACATGTAGGATTGTTTGCTCCAAAGTCTTCCACTGTCCTTGAAGGGTAGGATTGCCTCTTCACCACTCTCCCACAACCAACAGCCTTTCACACAAAAAGTGCTTCACCTGCCTTCAGCAGAGTTCTTTGTAGAATAAAGAATGAATCAAGTAAATGATTCAGATTGCAAATACTTGATTAGGATGATGTAATCAAAGACTTGCGCCTTCAAGTATGTAAACTTGATGTAGCTTGAATACGTAATACACTTGAAGATTTTCTCTGGATCAAGTAGCCTTAAGCTCAAGAAGTTCAAAGAGGTGATTTTCTTGATAAAATGAAACTCGAAATTATCTCTTATATTTCCTTAATTTTCATCATCTTTTTACGAGTTGGAAGTCCTCTATTTATAGGTAGGAGTCCATGTGACTTGTATTTGAAATTCAAATATAGCCGTTCTGGTTTTGTCCCATTTGACTTGCTTTCTATCACTATTCATAGGACTCGACAATCGCTCGAATCCTTTTGACGAATACTGATCATCCACCCTTTGACTTGAAACCATTGGATAAAGTCTTGAATCATCCCAACGTCTTTTTAATCTCAGCCATTGATTTGTTTGATAAATCAGAGGTAGTTGGCTGTCCTTATCCATGTAATCTTCCAATGTAATCTTGAATTAATCGAGGTATATGTATTAGCAGGTTCATCAGTCTGCTGGAATACCTACCAGTCTGCTGAACTATAATTTGCTGTGTTTAAAACACAATGCATCAGACTTCTTTTATCTAACTTTTATTTGTGAAGTTAGATTACACCTTTTTGCAAATAACTAAGTTCCAATCACCATCCAACTTAAGCAACTTAGACCTTGTACACAAGGTATATGCAATCAGTTTAGGTCATCACAGACTTGCCTAAATTCTGATTCCTTATCCTTGACTTTAATTACTAAGTTTGATCCCTTAGCCTTCATTAACTGAGTTTGAGCCCTCACCTTCTTCGCCTTCAAGAGTTCTTGATAAGTCTCCGACCTAACTACCCTCTCGATATAGACTCGGTCTGGCGACATAAGTCACCGACCATTACAAATGCTTGTTTGATCAAACCTATACAATAAAAAAAATCTAATAAACCTATACATTTGATCTAGACATCTTTTTGCCTTTGCACTATAACAAATGAGTCCGGCACTCATGATCAAAACATAAAAATATGTCCAACAATAAGGTTGTGATTTTCTTCGAAGTAATGATGTGATATCGACCAAAACGTTCAATAAGGCACGGCGGCGCAACGGCAAGGAATCAGAATTGCCTTGTAAAAGAAATCAAAAATCACACCATTAAGTAATCAGTGGGTACGAAAAAAGTACGAAAAAAGTTTGTAATTTTCTTTGAAGTACTGATGTGATATCGACCAGAATGATAAATATGGCACGACGGCGCAAACGGCAAGCAAAACGGACATCAGAATGGCCTTTTACAAGGAATCAAAAATCCCACCGTTAAGTACTCTATGTGTACAAAAAAGTATGAAAAAGAAGGCTTGTAATTTTCTTTGAATTAACGATATGATATCGACCAGATTGTTAAATAAGGCACGTCGGTGCAATCGGCATGCGAAACTGATACCAGAATGGCCTTGTACAAGGATTCAAAAATCACACCATAAAGTACTCTCTGTGTACAAAAAAAAGTACAAAAAAGTTTTTAATTGTGTTTAAAGTAACGATGTGATATCGACCAGAACAATAAATAACGCACGGCGGCATAAAAAACATGCAAAACTGACACACAAATTCCCTTATAAAAGGAATCAAAAATCACATCGTTAAGTACTATATAGGTATGGAAAAAGTAGAAAATAAAAGGTTGTAATTTTATTCAAAGTAACGATGTGATATCAACAAACGTTAAAGATGGAACGGCGGTGCCAACGGCCTGCAAAACGGACACCAGAATGGCCTTGTACAAGGAATCAAAACGGACACTAGAATTGCCTTATACAAGGAATCAAAAGTACACCGTTAAGTACTCTATGGGTACGAAAAATTTAAAAAAAAAGTTACGTACTGGCCTTGTACAAGGTATAAAAATCATACTGTTACGTACTGTGTGGGTACTAGTAGTACAAAAAAAAGGTTTGTAATTATCTTTGAAGTAACGATGTGATATCGACCAAAATGATAAATAAGGCACGGCGGCGCGCAAACGGCAAGCAAAGCGGACACTATAATGCCCTTGTACAAGGAATCAAAATCACACTTTTAAGTACTCGGTGGGTACAAAAAGTACGAAAAAGGGTTTTAACTTTTTTGAAGTAACGATGTGATATCGACGAGAACGTTAAATAAGGCACGCGGCGCGCAAACGGCATGCGAATCGGACACCGAATTCCTTTGTACATGGAATCCAAAATCACACCGTTAAGTAATCTATGGGTAAAAAATTTGAAATAAAGTTTGTAATTTTCTTGGAAGTAACAAAGTGATATCGACGTAAAGTAAAATAAGGCACGTCGGCGCAAACGGACACCCGAATGGCCTTGTACAAGGAATCAAAAATCACACCTTTAAGTACTTTGTGGGTATGAAAAAGTACAAAAAATAAGGTTGTGATTTTCATCGAAGTAACGATATGATACCGACCGTAACGTTAAATAAGGCACGACGGCACACACGGCAAGAAAAACGGACACCGAGAATGGCCTTGTACAAGGAATCAAAAATCACATCATTAAGTAATCGATGGGTGGGTACAAAAAAATACGAAAAAAGTTTGTAATTTTCTTTAAAGTAACGATGTGATATCGACTAGAACAATAGATAAGGCACGACGGCGTAAAAAACATGCAAAACGGACACACAAATTCCCTTGTACAAGGAATAAAAAATCACACCGTTAAGTACAAAATAAAAGGTTGTAATTTTCTTCGAAGTAACGACGTGATATTGGCCAAAACTTTAAATAAGGCACGGCGGCGTAAACGGCATGCAAAAGTACACCTGAATGCCTTGTACAAGGAATCAAAAATCACACCGTTAAGTACTCTATGGGTATGAAAAAAGTGTTAAAAATAAGGTTGAGATTTTCTTCGAAGTAACAATGTGATATGGACCAGAACGTTAAATAAGGCACGGAGGCGCAAACGGCACGCGAAACGGACTCCCGAATGGACTTGTACAAGGAATCGAAATTCACACCGTTAAGTACTCTATGGGTAAACAAAAATATGAAAAAATGTTTGTAATTTTCTTGAAGTAACATTGTGATATCGACTTTAACTTTAAAAAAGGCATGTCGGCGCAAACGGCATGCGAAACGGACACCGAATGGCCTTGTACAAGTAATCAAAAATCACACCGTTAAGTACTATCTGGGTATGAAAAAGTACAAAAATAAGGTTGTTATTTTCTTCGATGTAATGATATGATATCGACTTTAAGCGTTAAATAAGGCACGACAAAACAAGCAAAACGAAATGCGAAAACGGTCACCCGAATGGCCTTGTACAAGGAATCAAAAATCACACCGTTAAGTACTTGTTCGGTAAAAAAATTGAAAAAAGGTTGTAATTTTCTTTGAAGTAACAATGTGATATCGACTGAATGTTAAATAAGGCACGGTAGCGCAAGCGGCAAGCAAAACGGACACCCGAATGGCCTTGTACAAGGAATCCTAAATCACATTTATTAAGTACTCTGTGGGTACAAAAAAGTATGAAAAAAGGGTTTGTACTTTTCTTTGATGTAACAATGTGATATCAACCGGATTGTTGATAAGGCACGCCGGCGCAAACGGAATGCGAGACGGACACCGAAATGTCCATGTACAAGGAATTAAAAATCACGCCATTATGTACTCTATGGGTACAAAAAAGTACAAAAAGGTTTTTAATTTTTTTAAAAATGTAACGCTATGAAATCGACCGAGAACAATAAATAAGGCACGGAGGCGCAAAAAATGCAAACGGACACACAAAGTCTCTTGTACAAGGAATCAAAAATCACACTTTGTTAAGTACTATATAGGTATGGGAAAAGTACAAAATAAAAGGTTGTAATTTTCTTGAAGTAACATTGTGATTTCGGCCAGAACGTTAAATAAGGCACGGCGGCGCAAACGGCATGCAAAACGGAATCCTGAATGGCCTTGTACAAGGAATCAAAAATTACACCGTTAATTACCTATGGGTACGAAAAAAGTATGAAAAATAAGGTTGTGATTTTTTCGGAGTAACGATGTGATATCGATCTGATGTGATCCAATTCAAGATGAATGAGGACGCACCAGTTATCCAAGAAGCAAGAAGATCAGTCGAAGATAGAAGCCTATGCGCATTGTTTATGTCCAATTAGGTCTATTGGGCCTATTTGATTTGATTTAATTTATTTCCGTTCGTTTATGATGTTTTTAGTAGATAACGGCCAAAAGCCCATTAGGGAAGTTGCCTATATGGTAGTATGTTGGGTCAAGTGTTTATTTTCAGCAAATAAAAGCCATTTGGGCTTATTATAGTCAAGTTAGGCCCACTAGGAAATAAAGTGGCGAAAATTACTAAGTAATTTATCCCACATTGTTTAGAAGTTAGTTAGTCTTCTATTTTGTAGCCCATATAAAGGCATTCTACTTGTAAGACTATCTCCAACAACAATCCTTTATATCACCCTCTAACTGCATCGTTTTCCGTCCAGTTTCACCTTTTTAACACTTTATAAATTAATCTACTCCAACAAATACCCTTTATACAATCCTCTTAAAACATGTTTTTCCCTTCATCTTATATATAACAAACAAAATCATACAATGAACATCCAATATTTTTTTACTCTATTTTATCATTTCTATTTACGTTTTCATTAGGTTAGCCATCATATGAACTATTGAAAATATTTTTGCTGCTATAAATAATATAATAATAACAATAATGGTTGTTGAAGTTTTTTTTTTGTTTTTTGTTTTTTTGTTTTTTTTGTTTTTTTTACCTCTTCTAATACTCCTCAGAAATATCATGATAACTAGAAGAACAAATAATAATAAAAAATAAATAAAGCAACAGATGGGAAGAAAGTGAGGAAAGGAAGAAGACAAATTGTAGAAGAGAGGAAATAAATTTTGCTGAGATGGAAAGAGTACTATTCACTTTATCATGCACTTGTGATTTCCGGTAATGGGTAGAGATTTTGAAGGATATAGAGTACATAAAGTGATCCATTGTAAGCATAGAGTAAATCAGTATACTGTAAAATGTTGTTAAAGGTGTTGATAGAGTCCCCCATCGGAGACAGTCTAATATTATGGACAATGAATTATCAAAATCATTATTATTATATTGAGAGAAGTTTCTCTTCTTTAAGTCGAGTCGGCTTAAAAACAATCACTTGCGAGTGAGTTTTCTCTTCGTCGTAGAAAAGACACCCCTTAAGAACAAATCAGCATGTTGAGCAAACGTTGTGTGTTCTTAGCCTTGAGCCTATGTCGGAGACTCTAGGACTAGGTTTTCATAGCTCGTCATTGATCCTTTAGCCATTTCCTGGGCACGTATTGCATCAGTTGGTAGCAGAGCTCAGCGACTAAGGTATCAAATATCCCCGTTTTAATTTTCGTGTTTAATTTTCGTTCTTATTCCAAAAAAAATTGTTAATTGTTTTCCTTTAATTTCGTCCCCTCGCCAGCCAAAATCTTCAAATCTTCATCTATCCTACCCGGAAAACTTGAAGATCTTCAAATCTTCAAACCTTCATCCCAAGAACCTAATTTTTTCCGGACCCGTTTGTTTATCGGGCCCGTTCCATAACCAACCAACCTCCAAAAATACTCGACATCTTTACACCCAATCCCAATTCGACGTTTATCTCGGCCTAAAACGCTTATTACGTCCAAACATTACATCCATAAATACCGCAAGATAAATCATCGTTCGAATTAGTTTTCATGGGTTAAACGACTCAAATTGCCTGAACTTTGGTGACCATTTAGGAAAGATTTCGATCTACACCTTTTATCTTTTGATCTTTTCCAAATTCAATCAGTAGTATTATCGCAATCGGCACCTTAAGTCACCGATATCAATCGGAGAAATTTGACATTGCACGGTTTCTGAAAAAAATTGTTCGATCGACTTCTAGACCTCCAAAAATCTGAATTTTTGATATTCTCTAGAAATCATCTTTTCTACAACTTTCGTATTTTGAGGTTTTCCGAGATTCGACATAGGTTGATCACAATCTGCATGAAAAGTCACGGTTTAAATTCGGAAGTTCCGACAAAGATCATATTTAGCGTTGCTCATTGTTGTGATTCTTTTTTTGGTTGATATCTATATATGAGTGAGTGCAACACGAGATTTTTGAGGATTTGAATGTTTTGGTCATGGATTACATCATATTTTATTCACATTGTCTCATTCGGGAGAAGGAATATGAGTTCTGCATTGATCATGGTGAAGATGAGAATTTAGTTAGTGTTGCGGTGGTTAAGGAGTTGAACTTGCCGACGGAAAGACATGATTATCCTCATTACTTTGTTGAGGGAATTAATAAGTTTTGGGTTACAAGGCAAAGTGAGCATAAGAAAGCCCATCGGTCTAAAATATTATGTGATGTGGTTCCACTTTGCAAAGTGAGCATTTAATATTAGCAAAGCCATGGTTACAAATGTACAAGGCGCCATAATTCATCACGCACTCGGTATTCTTTTATGATTATGGCATGAAGTGTGTCCTTCAATCATGACCTTCTACACAAGAGTGTCAAGATTGAAGAATCCAAAAATTTGGAAAATGAGATATTGATAGAAAGGATGTGTAGGATTGTTAAGGAGGTGCATCAAGATTTGTAAGATAAATAGAGCGGGAAGATGAAATTTTTGGAAGAATTTTAGGGCGGAATATGCCAAACGGAGGGCCGAACATAAGAAAGCCCATGAATTAGTTGAAGAGGAAACGGAAGAGGTTGTGAGTACTCGTGAGGAGGAGTTGAACAAGGAGGAAGGTGAGAGTGTGGTGGAGGTGGATGAGCCTGATATTGTCGATGCGCAAGTGGATGAGATAGCTCATGTTGATGAGACATTAGTGAATTCTCATGTTGAGAGTGACGTTGAGCTTGAAGAAGTTCAAGATACACCAACCGAGTCTCTTGATTTATCTTTGCTTTTTTATGATACTTGTGATTAGTTGGTTCCGATCAACGTGGAGCCGTATTCTTTTGTTGGAGCGGTTGGACATGAAGCAAAATCAGCCATGTCGATTGAGCACTTAAAGGAGTTACAAGCGCACCATATTTACAATGATCCATTTTTATTGCATTGTCTTCCTTTAGATTTTGTTGTTGCTAATTTTTATGATTTGGAAATTCATTTCTAAAAGAGGATGATTATTGCATTGTTCACCTCTTTATTTTTCATGATTGCTATTCACTCTGTGGACCTACACACATATGTTGGGCCAAGATTACTATTTGATCCAGTGGATTCGAGGACGAATCCTTTCGAAGGAGAGGAATGATGTGACCGGAAAGTCCAATTTTGACAAATCCTTCATTACCATTGGACTTAGATCTCGAGGACGAGATCCTTTTCAAGAGGATAGAATGATGTGATCCAATTCAAGAAGAATGAGGATGCACCAGCTTATCCAAGAACAAGAAGATCGATCGAAGATAGAAGCCAATGTGTATTGTTTATGTCCAATTAGGTCTATTGGGCCTATTGTGTTTGATTTAATTTATTTCCGTTCGTTTATGATGTTTCTAGTTAAAAAAGAAGGCCAAAAGCCCATTAGGGGAGTTGAATATATGGTAGTATGTTGGGTCAAGTGTTTATTTTCAGCAAATAAAAGCTATTAGGGCTTATTATAGTCAAGTTAGGCCCACTAGGAAATAAAGTGGCAAAAATTACTAAGTAATTTATCCCACATTGCTTAGAAGTTAGTTAGTCTTCTATGTTGTTGCCTATATAAAGGCATTCTACTTGTAATATTATGAACAATCAATTATGAAAATCATTATTATTATATTGAGAGAAGTTTCTCTTTTTTAAGTCGAGTCGGCTAAAAAACAATCACATGCGAGTGAGTTTTCTCTTCGTCGTAGAGAATACACCCCTTAAGAACGAATCAGCATGTTGAGTGTGTTCTTAGCCTTGAGCCTAGGTCGGAGACTTTAGGACTAGGTTTTCATACCTCGTCACTGACCCCTTAGCCATTTCCTGGACATGCATCGCATCACGATCAGAACGTTAGATAAGGCACATCGGCACAAACGGCATGCAAAACGGACACCCAATGGCCTTGTACAAGGAATCAAAAATCACACCGTTAAGTACTTTGTGGGTATTAAAAAAGTATGAAAAATAAGGTTATGATTTTCTTCGAAGTAATGATGTGATATCGACCAGAACGTTAAATAAGGCACGCCGGCGCAAATGGCATGCGAAACGGACACTAGAATGGCCTTGTACAAGGAATCAAAAATACACCATTAAGTACTCTGTGGGTACAAAAAAATAAAAATTTTGTTAATTTTGTTTGAAATAATGATGTGATATCAACCAGAACGATATATACGGTACAGCGGTGCAAAAAACATGAGAAACGGACACAAGAATTGCCTTTTACAAGGAATCAAAAATCACACCGTTAAGTACTCTGTGGGTATGAAAAAAGGTCGTAATTTTTTGAAGTAACGATGTTATATCGACCAAAACATTAAATAAGGCACGGCGGCGTAAACGGCATGCAAAACGGACACCCGAATGGCCTTGTACAAAGAATCAAAAATCACACCGTTAAGTAATTGGTGGGTACAAAAAAAGTATGAAAAAAAGTTTGTAATTTTCTTTGAATTATTGATGTGATAACAACCAGAACGATAAATAAGGCACGGCGGTGCAAACGGCAAGCAAAACAGAGACCAGAATGGCCTTGTACAAGGTATCAAAAATCACACCGTTAAGTACTCAGTGGGTACAAAAAAGTATGAAAAAAGGTTTCCAATTGTCTTTGAAGTAACGATGTGATATCGACCACAACAATAAATAAGGCACGGCGGTGCAAACGGCAGGCAAAACGGACACTAGAATGCCCTTGTACAAGTAATCAAAAATCACACTATGGGTACAAAAAGTGTATGAAAAAAAAGGTCTGTAATTTCTTCGAAGTAACGATGTGATATTGACCAGAAAGTTAAATAAGACACGTCTATGCAAACGGCATGCAAAACAGACACCCGAATGGCCTTGTACAAGGAATTAAAAATCACACCGTTAAGTAATCTATGGGTATGAAAAAAGTACGAAAAATAAGGTTGTGATTTTCTTCGACGTAACGATGTGATATCGACCAGAACGTTAAATAAGGCACGGCGGCGCAAACGGCATGCGAAACGGACACCCGAATGGCCTTGTACAAGGAAACAAATATCACACCGTTAAGTACTCTGTGGGTAAAAAAATGAAAAAAAGTTTGTAATTTTCTTCGAAGCTACAATGTGATATCAACCAGAACATTAAATAAGGCACGTGGGCGTAAACGGCATGCGAAACGGATCCCCGAATGGCCATGTATAAGGAATCAAAAATCACACTATTAAGTACTTTGTGGGTATGAAAAAACTATGAAAAATAAGGTTGTGATTTTCTTCGAAGTGATGATGTGATATCGACCAGAACGTTTAATAAGGCACGGCTGCGCAAACATTAAGAGAAACGGACACCGGAATCGCCTTGTACAAGGAATCAAACATCACACCATTAAGTAATCGGTGGGTACAAAAAAGTACAAAAAAAGTTTGTAATTTTTTTTGTAATACAGATGTGATTACGACCAGAACGATAAATAGGGCACGGCGGTGTAAACGGCAAGCAAAACGGACATCACAGTGGCCTTGTACAAGGAATCAAAAATCACACCGTTAAGTAGTCTTTGGGTACAAAACAAGTACAAAAAAAGGATTGTAATTTTCTTGGAAGTAACGATGTGATATTGACTAGATTGTTAAATAAGGTACGGGGGGGGGGGGGCAAACGACATGCGAAACGGACACCCGAATGACCTTGTACAAGGAATCAAAAATCACACCGTCAAGTAATAGGTGGGTACAAAAAAGTACGAAAAAAAGTTTGTAATTTTCTTTGAAGTACTGATGTGATATCTACCAGAATGATAAATAAGGCACGGCGGCGCAAACGGCGAGCAAAACGGAGACCAGAATGGCCTTCTACAAGGTATCAAAAATGACACCGTTAAGTACTCTGTGGGTACAAAAAAAAGTATGAAAAAAAAGGTTTGAAATTTTATTTGAAGTAACGATGTGATATAGACCAGAAAGATAAATAAGACACGTCGGCGCAAACGGCTTGCAAAACGGACACCCGAATGGCCTTGTACAAGGAATCAAAAATCACACCTTTATGTACTCTATGGGTATGAAAAAATAACAAAAAAAAGGTTTGTGATTTTCTTAGAAGTAACAATGTGATATCGACCAGAATGTTAAATAAGACACATCGGCGCAAACGGCATGCAAAACGGACTCCCGAATGGCCCTGTACAAGGAATCAAAAATCACACCGTTAAGTACTTTATGGGTATGAAAAATGTACAAAAAATAAAGTTGTGATTTTCTTCGAAGCAACGATGTGATATCGACGAAAATGTTAAATAAGGCATAGCGGCGCAAACGGCATGCGAAACGGACACCTGAATGGTCTTGTACAAGGAATAAAAAATCACACCGTTAAGTGCTCTGTGGGTAAAAAAAATTTAAATTTTTTTTTAATTTCATTTGAAGTAACAATGTGATATCGACCAGAACGTTAAGTACTCTATCGGCGCAAACGGCATGCGAAACGGACCCCCGAATGGCCTTGTATAAGGAATCAAAAATCACACTGTTAAGTACTTTGTGGGTATGAAAAAAGTATGAAATATAAGGTTGTGATTTTCTTCGAAGTAATGATGTGATATCGACCAGAACGTTAAATATGGCACGGCGGCACAAACGGCAAGAGAAACGGACATAATCGCCTTGTACATTGAATCAAAAATCACACCATTAAATAATCGGTGGGTATAAAAAAAGTACGATAAAAAAGTTTGTAATTTTCTTTGAAATACTGATGTGATATCGACCAGAACAATAAATAACGCACGGCGGCGGAAACGGCAAGCAAAACGGACATCAGAATGGCATTTTACAAGGAGTCAAAAATCACACCGTTAAGTACTCTACGTGTACAAAAAAATTTATGAAAAAAAGGTTTGTAATTTTCTTTGAAGTAACGATATGATATCTACCAGATTGTTATATAAGGCACGTCATCGCAATCGGCATGTGAAACTGATACAAGAATGGCCTTATACAAGGAATCAAAAATCACACCATTAAGTACTCTGTGTGTACAAAAAGTACAAAAAAGGGTATTTAATTGTGTTTAAAGTAACGATGTTATATCGACCAGAACAATAAATAACGCACGGCGGCGTAAAAAACATGCAAAACGGACACACAAATTCCCTTGTAAAAGGAATCAATAATCACACCGTTAAGTACTATATAGGTATGGAAAAAGTACAAAATAAAAGGTTGTAATTTTATTCAAAGTAACGATGTGATATCGAAAAGAATGTTAAATATGGAACGGCGGCGCCAACGGCCTACAAAACGTACACCTGAATGGCCTTGTACAAGGAATCAAAACGGACACTAGAATTGCCTTATACAAGGAATCAAAAATACACCGTTAAGTACTCTATGGGTACGAAAAAAGTACTAAAAGTTTTTAAATTGGTTTGAAATAACGATGTGATATCGACCAGAATGAAAAATAAGGTACATCGTCGTAAAAAACATGAGAAACGGACAAAAGAATTGCCCTGTACAAGGATAAAAAATCACATCGTTAAGTACTCTGTGGGTAAGAAAAAAGTATGAAAAAGGTTGTAATTTTCTTTGAAGTAACGATATGATATCGACCAAAACGTTAAATAAGGCACGATGGCGCAAACGGCATGCGAAACGGACACCTGAATAGCCTTGTATAAGGAATAAAAAATCACACCGTTAAGTAATCGGTGGGTAAAAAAAGTACGAAAATAAAGTTTGTAATTTTCTTTGAAGTTCTGATGTGATATCGACTAGAACGATAACTAAGGCACGACGGACAAAACACAAGCAAAACGGAGACCAGGATGGCCATGTACAAGGAATAAAAATCACACGGTTACGTACTTTGTGGGTACTAAAAAAGTACGAAAAAAGGTTTGTAATTATCTTTGAAGTAACACTGTGATATCGACCAAAACGATAAATAAGGCACGGCGGTGCAAACGGCAAGAAAAACGGACACTAGAATGCCCTTGTACAAGGAATCAAAAATCACACTGTTTAGTAATCAGTGGGTACAAAAAAAGTACGAAAAAAGGGTTTTAACTTTTTTTGAAGTAACGATGTGATATCGATCATAAAGTTAAATAAGACACGTCGGCGCAAACGACATGCAAAACGGACACACCCGAATGGCCGTGTACATGGAATCAAAAATCACACCATTAAGTACTCTATAGGTATAAAAAAAGTATGAAAAAAAGGTTTGTAATTTTCATTGAAGTAATGATGTGATATCGACCAGAAAATTAAATAAGACACGTCGGCACAAACGGCATGAAAAACGGACACCCGAATGGCCTTGTACAAGGAATAAAAAAATCACATCGTTAAGTACTCTGTGGGTAAAAAAATATGAAAACAAGTTTGTAATTTTCTTCGAAGTAACAATGTGATATCAACCAAAACGTTAAATAAGGCACGTCGGCGCAAACAGCATGCGAAACGGACACCGGAATGGCCTTGTACAAGGAATCAAAAATCACACCGTAAGTACATTTTGTGGGTATGAAAAAACTACGAAAAATAAGGTTGTGATTTTCTTTGAAATAACGATGTGATATCGACGAGAACGTTAAATAAGGCACGGAGGCACAAACGACAAGCGAAACGCACACCGATGGCCTTGTACAAGGAATCAAAAATCACACCATTAAGTAATCGGTGGGTACAAAAAAAGTAAGAAAAAAAGTTTGTAATTTTGTTTGAAATACTGATGTGATATCGACCAGAACGATAAATAAGGCTCGACGGCGTAAACGACAAGCAAAACGGACATCAAAATGGCCTAATCACACCGTTAAGTACTTTGTGGGTATAAAAAAAGTACGTAAAAAAGGTTTGTAATTTTCTTGAAGTAACAATGTGATATCGACCAGATTGTTAAATAAGGCACGTCAGCGCAAACGGCATGCGAAATAGATACCAGAATGGCCTTGTACATAGAATCAAAAATCACACCATTAAGTACTCTGTGGGTAAAAAAAATACAAAAAAAGTTTTTAATTGTGTTTAAAGTAACAATGTGATATCGACTACAACAATAAATTAGGTACGGCGGCGTAAAAAACATGCAAAACAGACACACAAATTCCATTGTAAAAGGAATCAAAAATCACACCGTTAAGTACTATATATGTATGGAAAAACTACAAAATAAAAAGGTTGAAATTTTCATCGAAGTAACGATGTGATATCGACCAAAACGTTAAATATGGCACTGCGGCACAAACGGCCAGCAAAATGGACACCTGAATGGTCTTGTACAAGGAATCAAAAATCACACCGATAAGTATTCTGTGGGTATGAAAAAAGTACCAAAAAAGGTTGTGATTTCTTCGAAGTAACTATGTAATATCGATTAGGAAGTTAAATAAGTCACGGCGGCGCAAACGGCATGCGAAATAGACACTCGAATGGCCATGTACAAGGAATCAAAATTCACATCGTTAGTACTCTGTGGGTACAAAAAAAGTATGAAAAAAAAGTTTGTAATTTTCTTGGAAGTAACAATGTGATATCGACCAAAACTTTAAATAAGGCACGTCGGCGCAAACGACATGCCAAACAGACACCAGAATGGCGTTGTACAAGGAATGAAAAATCACACCATTAAGTACTATGTGGGTATGAAAAAAGTACAAAAAAAGTTTTAAATTTTGTTTGAAATAACGATGTGATATCGACCAGAATGATAAATAAGGTACGGCGGCACCAAAAACATGCGAAACGGACACATGAATTGCCTTGTATAAGGAATCAAAAATCACACCGTAAAGTACGGTGTCGGTAAGGAAAAAGTATGAAAAAAGTCATAATTTTCTTCAACGTAACGATGGGATATCGACTAGAACGTTAAATAAGGCACGCTGGCGAAAATGGAATGTAAAACGGAACTGAATGGCCTTGTACAAGTAATCAAAAATCACACTGTTAAGTACACTGTGGATACAAAAAAAATATGAATTTTTTTTTGTCATTTTATTAGAAGTAACGATGTGATATCGACCAGAATGTTAGATAAGGCACGTCGGCGCAAATAGCATGCGAAACGGACACCCGAATGGCTTTGTACAAAGAACCAAAAATCACACCTTTAAGTACTCGATGGGTAAGAAAAAAGTACGAAAAAATGTCATAATTTTCTTCGAAGTAACAATGGGATATCGACCAAAACGTTAAATAAGGTACGGAGGCGCAATCGGTATTCGAAACGGACAGCCGAATGGCCTTATGCAATTAAAAAAATCGTACTGTTAAGTAATCGGTGGGTACGAAAAAAGAGTGAAAAAAAGTTAGTAATTTTCTTTGAAGTATTGTAGTGATATCGACTTGAACGATAAAATAATGCCCGGCGGCGCAAACGGTAAGCAAAACGGAGACCAGAATGGCCTTGTACAATGTATCAAAATTCACACCGTTAAGTACTCTATGGGTACAAAAAAAAGTACGAAAAAAAAAGTTTGTAGTTCTCTATAAAGTAATTATGTGATATCGACCTAAACGATAGATAAGGCACGGCGGCTAAAACGGCAAGCAAACGGAAACTAGAATGCCCTTAGACAATGAATCAAAAATCACATTGTTAAGTACTCTGGGGTACAAAAAAAGTTTGAAAAAAAGTTTTGTAGTTTTCTTTTTGAAGTAATGATGTGATATCGACAAGAAAGTTAAATAAGACACGCCGGCGCAAACGGCATGCAAAACGGACACCCGAATGGCTTTGTACAAGGAATCAAAAATCACACCGTTACGTACTCTATTGGTATGAAAATAGTACAAAAATAAGGTTGTCATTTTCTTCGAAGTAACAATGTGATATCGACGAGAACGTTAAATAAGGCACGGCGGCGCAAACGCCATGCGAAACGGGCACCCGAATGGCCTTGTACAGGGAATCAAAAATCACAACGTTAAGTACTCTGTGGGTAAAAAAAATATGAAATAAAGTTGGTAATTTTCTTCGAAGTAACAAAGTAATATCGACCAGAATGTAAAATAAGGCACGTCGGCGCAAACGGAATGCGAAACGGACACCCGAATGGCCTTGTACAAGGAATCAAAAATCACACCGTTAAGTAAATTGTGCGTATGAAAAAGTATGAAAAATAAGGTTGTGATTTTCAACGAAGTAACGATATGATGTCGACAAGAACGTTAAATAAGGCACGGCGGCGCAAACGGCAAGCAAAACGGACACCGTAATGGCCTTGTACAAGGAATCAAAAATCACACCATTAAGTAATCGGTGGGTGGGTACAAAAAAAGTATGAAAAAAAAAATTCGTAATTTTCTTTAAAATAACGATGTGATATCGACTAAAACAATAAATAAGGCACGACGGCGTAAAGACATGCAAAACGGTCACACAAATTCTCTTGTACAAGGAATCAAAAATCGCACCGTTAAGTACTATATAGGAATGGGAAAAGTACAAAATAAAAGGTTGTAATTTACTTTGAAGTAACGATGTGATATCGGCCAAAACTTTAAATAAGGCACGGCGGCGCAAACGGCATGCAAAACGTACACCTGAATGGCCTTGTACAAGGAATCAAAAATCACACCGTTAAGTACTCAATGGGCATGAAAAATGTATGAAAAATAAGGTTGTGATTTTCTTCGAAGTAACAATGTGATATCGACCAGAACGTTAAATAAGGCACGGCGGGGCAAAAGGCATGCGAAACGGACTCCCAAATGGCCTTGTACAAGCAATCAAAATTCACACCGTCAAGTACTCTATGGGTAAAAAAATATGAAAAAATGTTTATAATTTTCTTCGAAGTAATATTGTGATATCAACTCGAACTTTAAATAAGGCACGTCGGCGCAAACGGCATGAAAAATGGACACCCGAATGGCCTTGTACAAGGAATCAAAAATCACACCGTTAAGTACTATGTGGGTATGAAAAAAGTACAAAAAATAAGGTTGTGATTTTCTTCGATGTAATGATATGATATCGACCAAAACGTTAAATAAGGCATGACGGCACAAACGGCATGCGAAACGGTCATCCGAATGGCCTTGTAATAGGAATCAAAAATCACATCGTTGAGTACTCTTTCGGTAAGAAATTATGAAATTTTTTTTTGTAATTTTCTTCGAAGTAACAATGTGATATCGACCAGAATGTTAAATAAGGCACGGTAGCGCAAACGGCAAGAAAAATGGACACCCGAATGGCCTTGTACAAGGAATCAAAAATCACACTGTTAAGTACTTTGTGGGTTCAAAAAAAGTACGAAAAAAGGGCTTGTACTTTTATTTGATGTAACAATGTGATATCGACCGGATTGTTAAATAAAGCATGATGGCGCAAACGGCATGCGAGATGGACACCAAAATGTCCATGTACACGGAATTAAAAATCACGCCATTATGTACTCTATGGGTACAAAAAAAGGATAAAAATTTTTTTTGATTTTTTTTAAAGTAATGTTGTGATATCGACCAGAACAATAAATAAGGCACGGATGCGCAAAAAAATGCAAAACCGACACACAAAGTCCCTTGTACAAGGAATCAAAAATCACACTGTTAAGTACTATATAGGTATGGGAAAAGTACAAAATAAAAGGTTGTAATTTTCTTCAAAGTAACGATGTGATATCGGCCAGAACGTTAAATAAAGCACGGCGGTGCAAACGGCATGCAAAACGGAATCCTGAATGGCCTTGTACAAGGAATAAAAAATCACACCGTTAATTACCAATGGGTACGAAAAAAGTATGAAAAATAAGGTAGTGATTTTCTTCGAAGTAACTATGTGATATCGATCAGAACGTTAGATAAGGCACGGCGGCGCAAATGGCAAGCTAAACGGACACCCGAATGGCCTTGTACAAGGAATCAAAAATCACACCGTTAAGTACTTTGTGGGTATTAAAAAAGTATGAAAAATAAGGTTGTGATTTTCTTCAACGTAACGATGTGATATCGACCAGAACATTAAATAAGGCATGGCGGCGCAAACGGCATGCGAAACGGACACCCAAATGGCCTTGTACAAGGAATAAAAAATCTCACCGTTAAGTACTCTGTGGGTAAAAAATGAATAAAAGTTTGTAATTTTCTTCGAAGCAACAATGTGATATCAACCAGAACGTTAAATAAGGCACGTGGGCGTAAACAGCATGCGAAACGGATACTTGAATGGCCATGTATAAGGAATCAAAAATCACACTATATAGTACTTTGTGGGTATGAAAAAACTAGGAAAAATAAGGTTGTGATTTTCTTCAAAGTGATGATGTGATATCGTCCAGAACATTAAATAAGGCACGGCTGCGCAAACGTTAAGCGAAACGGACACCGGAATCGCCTTGTACAAGGAATCAAACATCACACCATTAAGTAATCGGTGGGTACAAAAAAAAGTACGAAATTTTTTTTTGTAATTTTCTTTGAAGTACTGATGTGATATCGACCAGAACGATAAATAGGGCACGGCGGCACAAACGGCACGCAAAACGGACATCACAATAGCCTTGTACAAAAATCAAAAATCACACCGTTAAGAAGTCTTTGGGTACAAAACAAGTACAAAAAAAAGGTTTCTAATTTTCTTGGGTATAAAAAAATCACACCGTTAAGTACTCTATGGGTACAAGGAATCAAAAATCACACCGTTAAGTACTCTATGGGTACAAAAAAATACGAAAAAAAGCATTTGTAATTCTCTTTGAAGTACTGATATGGTATCGACCAGAACGATAATTAAGGCACGCCGGCGCTAACGGCAAGCAAAACGGAGGCCAGAATGGCCTTGTACAAGGAATCAAAAATCACACCGTTAAGTACTCTATGGGTACAAAAAAAGTATGAAAAAATGTTTGTAATTCTCTTTGAAGTACTGATGTGGTATCGACCAGAACGATAAATAAGGCACGCCGGCGCAAACGGAAAGCAAAACGGAGGCCAGAATGGCCTTGTACAATGAATCAAAATCACACCGTTAAGTACTCTATGGGTACAAAAAAAGTATGAAAAAAACTGTTTGTAATTCTCTTTGAAGTACTGATGTGATATTGACCAGAACGATAAATAAGGCACGCCGGCGCAAACGGCAAGCAAAACGGAGGCCAGAATGGCCTTGTACAAGGAATCAAAAATCACACCGTTAAGTACTCTATTGGGTAAAAAAGGACGAAAAAAAGTTTGTAATTTTTTTGAGGTACTAATGTGATATCTGACGAACGATAAATAAGGCACGCAGCACAAACGGCTATCAAAACGGAGGCCGGATGGCCTTGTACATGGAATCAAAAATCACACCGTTAAGTACTCTATGGGTACAAAAAAGTATGAAAAAAATGTTTGTAATTCTCTTTGAAGTACTGATGTGATATCGACCAGAACGATAATAAGGCACGCCGGCGCAAACGGCAAGCAAAACGGAGGCCAGAATGGCCTTGTAGAAGGAATCAAAAATCACACCGTTAAGTACTCTATGGGTACAAAAAAAGTACTAAAAAAAAACGTTTGTAATTCTCTTTGAAGTACTGATGTGATATCGACCAAAACGATAAATAAGGCACGCCGGTGCAAACGGCAAGCAAAACGGAGGCCAGAATGGCCTTGTACAAGGAATCAAAATCACACCATTAAGTGCACTATGGGAACAAAAAATGTACAAAAAAAGCGTTTGTAATTCTCTTTGAAGTACATATGTGGTATCGACCAGAACGATAAATAAGGCATGCCGGCGCAAACGGCAAGCAAAACGGAGGCCAGAATGGCCTTGTACAAGGAATCAAAAATCACACCGTTAAGTACTCTATGGGTACAAAAAAGTATGAAAAAATGTTTGTAATTCTCTTTGAAGTACTGATGTGGTATCAACCAGAACGATAAATAAAGCACGCCGGCGCAAACGGCAAGCAAAACGGAGGCCAGAATGGCCTTGTACAAGGAATCAAAAATCACACCGTTAAGTACTCTATTGGTACAAAAAAAGTACGAAAAAATAGTTTGTAATTCTCTTTGAAGTAATGATGTGATATCAACCAGAACGATAAATAAGGCACGCCGGCGCAAACGGCAAGCAAAACGGAGGCTAGAATGACCTTGTACAAGGAATCAAAATCACACCGTCAAGTACTCTATTGGTACAAAATAAAGTACGAAAAACGCTTTTTGTAATTCTCTTTGAAATACTAATGTGATATCTAACCGTAACGATAAATAAGGCACGCCGCACACAAGCGGCAAGCAAAACGGAGGCCGAATGGCCTTATATAAGGAATCAAAAATCACACCGTTAAGTACTACTCAATGGGTACAAAAAAGTACGAAAAAATCGTTTGTAATTCTCTTTGAAGTACTGATGTGATATCGACCAGAACGATAAATAAGGCACGCCGGCGCAACGGAAAGCAAAACGGAGGCCATAATGGCCTTGTTCAAGGAATCAAAAATCACACCGTTAAATACTCAATGGGTACAAAAAAGTACTAAGAAAAAAGCGTTTGTAATTCTCTTGAAATCTTCGATGTGATATCGACCAAACGATAAATAAGGCACGCCGCGCGCGCAAAGCGGCAAGCAAAACGGAGGCCGAATGTCCTTGTACAAGGAATCAAAAATCACGCCGTTATGTACTCTATGGGTACAAAAAAAGTATGAAAAAAACGCTTTGTAATTCTCTTTGAAATACGATGTGATATTGACCGAACGATAAATAAGGCACGCCGGCGCAAACGGCAAGCAAACCGGAGGCCAGAATGGCCTTGTACAAGGAATCAAAAATCACACCGTTAAGTACTCTATGTGAATAAAAAAAGTACGAAAAAATATTTGTAATTCTCTTTGAAGTACTGATGTGATATCGACCGAAACGATAAATAAGGCACGCCGGCGCAAACGGCAAGCAAAACGGAGGCCAGAATGGCCTTGTACAAGGAATCAAAAATCACACCGTTAAGTACTCTATGGGTACAAAAAATATCGGAAAAAACGTTTATAATTCTCTTTGAAGTAATCGATGTGATATCGACCGAGCGATAAATAAGGCACGCCGCGCAAACGCGGCAAAGCAAAATGGAGGCTAAAATGACCTTGTTCAAGGAATCAAAATCACACCGTTAAGTACTCAATGGGTACAAAAAAAAGTATGAAAAAAGTTTGTAATTCTCTTTTTGAATCTTGATGTGATATCGACTGAACGATAAATAAGGCACGCCGGCACAAACGGCAAGCAAAACGGAGGCCAGAATGGCCTTGTATAATGAATCAAAAATCACACCGTTAAGTACTCAATGGGTACAAAAAAGTATGAAAAAAACATTTGTAATTCTCTTTGAAGTACTGATGTGATATCGACCAGAACGATAAATAAGGCACGCCGGCGCAAACGGAAAGCAAAACGGAGGCCAGAATGACCTTGTTCAAGGAATCAAAAATCACACCGTTAAGTACTCAATGGGTACAAAAAAAGTACGAAAAAAAACGTTTGTAATTCTCTTTGAAGTACTGATGTGATATCGACCAGAACGATAAATAAGGCACGCCAGCGAAAACGGAAAGCAAAACGGAGGCCAGAATGGCCTTGTACAAGGAATCAAAAATCACTATGTTAAGTACTCCATGGGTACAAAAAAAAAAGCGAAATTTTTTTTTGTAATTCTCTTTGAAGTACTGATGTGATATCGACCAGAACGATAAATAAGGCACGCCGGCGTAAACGGAAAGCAAAACGGAGGCCAGAATGGCCTTGTAAAAGGAATCAAAAATCACACCGTTAAGTACTCTATGGGTACAAAAAAAAGTATAAAAAAACGTTTGTAATTGTCTTTGAAGTACGGATGTGATATCGACCAGAACTATAAAAAAGGCACGCCGGCGCAAACGGCAAGCAGAACGGAGGCCAGAATGGCCTTGTACAAGGAATCAAAAATCACACCGTTAAGTACTCTATGGGTACAAAAAAGTACAAAAAAAAACATTGTAATTCTCTTTGAAGTACTGATGTGATATCGACCAGAACGATAAATAAGGCACGCCGCGCAAACGGCAAGCAAAATGGAGGCCAAAATGGCCTTGTACAAGGAATCAAAAATCACACCGTTAAGTACTCTATGGGTACAAAAAAAGTATGAAAAAAAAATTTGTAATTCTCTTTAAAAATACCGATGATATCGACCGTAACGATAAATAAGGCACACGCCGGCGCAAACGGCAAGCAAAACGGAGGCTAGAATGGCCTTGTACAAGGAATAAAAATCACACCGTTAAGTACTCTATGGGTACAAAAAAGTATGAAAAAAAAACGTTTGTAATTCTCTTTGAAGTACTAATGTGATATCGACCAGAACGATAAATAAGGCACGCCAGCACAAACGGCAAGCAAAACGGAGGCCAGAATGGCCTTGTACAAGGAATCAAAAATCACACCGTTAAGTACTCTATGGGTACAAAAAAATATGAAAAAAACATTTGTAATTCTCTTTGAAATACTGATGTGATATCGACCAGAACGATAAATAAGGCACGCCGGCGCAAACGGCAAGCAAAACGGAGGCCATAATGGCCTTGTACAAGGAATCAAAAATCACACCGTTAAGTACTCTATGGGTACAAAAAAAGTACGAAAAAAACGTTTGTAATTCTCTTTGAAGTACTGATGTGATATAGACCAGAACGATAAATAAGGCACTCCGGTGCAAATGGAAAGCAAAACGGAGGCTAGAATGACATTGTTCAAGGAATAAAATATCACACCGTCAAGTACTCAATGGGTACAAAAAAAATTACGAAAAAAAACGTTTGTAATTCTCTTTGAAGTACTGATGTGATATCGACCAGAACGATAAATAAGGCACGCCGCACAAACGGCAAGCAAAACGGAGGCCAGAATGGCCTTGTATAAGGAATCAAAAATCACACCGTTAAGTACTCTATGGGTACAAAAAAAGTATGAAAAAAATCGTTTGTAATTCTCTTTGAAGTACTGATGTGATATCGACCAGAACGATAAATAAGGCACGCCGGCACAAACGGAAAGCAAAACGGAGGCCAGAATGGCCTTGTACAAGGAATCAAAAATCACACCGTTAAGTACTCAATGGGTACGAAAAAAAGTACAAAAAAAAACATTTGTAATTCTCTTTGAATTACTGATGTGATATCGACCAGAACGATAAATAAGGCACGCCGGCACAAACGGCAAGCAAAACGGAGGCCAGAATGGCCTTGTACATGGAATCAAAATCACACCGTTAAGTACTCTATGGGTACAAAAAATACGAAAAAAAACATTTGTAATTCTCTTTGAAGTACTGATGTGGTATCGACCAGAACGATAAATAAGGCATGCCGGCGCAAACGGCAAGCAAAACGGAGGCCAGAATGGCCTTGTACAAGGAATCAAAAATCACACCGTTAAGTACTCTATGGGTACAAAAAAATTACGAAAAACGTTTGTAATTCTCTTTGAAGTACTAATGTGATATCGACCAGAACGATAAATAAGGCACGCCGGCACAAACATCAAGCAAAACGGAGGCCAGAATGGCCTTGTACAAGGAATCAAAAATCACACCGTTAAGTACTCTATGGGTACAAAAAAATACGAAAAAACGTTTGTAATTCTCTTTGAAATTCTTGATGTGATATCGACCAGAACGATAAATAAGGCACGCCGGCGCAAACGGCAAGCAAAACGGAGGCCATAATGGCCTTGTACAAGGAATCAAAAATCACACCGTTAAGTACTCTATGGGTACAAAAAAAGTACGAAAAAAATTTGTAATTCTCTTTGAAGTACTGATGTGATATCGACCAGAACGATAAATAAGGCACGCCGGCGCAAACGGAAAGCAAAACGGAGGCCAGAATGGCCTTGTAAAGGAATCAAAATCACACCTTTAAGTACTCTATGGGTACAAAAA